>CM065925.1:8020436-8240436 GCA_033439105.1 Magallana nippona
GTTGCACATGCATATCCTATGTGCAAACTTGAATAAAATCAATTAAAACTCAATCAGCCAGGTCACCTATTATAAAAAAAATTCTCTTAAACATTTAAAAATCAATAAAAATTCAATGAAAACTCTTTGAAAATGTGAGAGAAAATTTTTTTAATATGAGGCCAAAAATTTTTGAAGAGGCCAAATTTGGGGCCAGGCCAAAATTTGAGGCCAGGCCAAAATTTGGGGCCAGGCCAAATTTGAGGCCAAAAGTGAGGCCAGGCCAACTTTGAGGCCAGGCCAGGCCAATGAGGCCAGGCCAGGCCAGGCCAGGTTTTAGAGTATGCCTGATTGTAGAGATAAGTGGGTCTAAGTTGTCACTGACGCGTCATTCTCCTTATTAGTAATTAACGTTTGTTGAAACATGTGTCAACTTCCTTTGCATCATCCTAGTCTCCAAAACTTGGACAGAGACTTCCTGGAAAGGATAATCCAGGCTGACTTAGTCGGACTATGACGGGCAGCATCTACATCCGAACAAGACAACCCCCTTCAGGTCTGCATCATATAGGGTCTGCAATGTGTAGAATTGATGCAACATGCACAATTGATGCAGCGCATTTCAACACTCACAACACACCAGTAAGTTTTGACGTAATTCAGCCTTCACACTCTTGAATCAGATTTATACTAATTTTTAGTTATATTAAACGTGTTGTATATTAACATTAGAATTGTGAAGCATACAATCTTCTTATCTAGGCCCCTTTTATGCAGATAGGGATTGACAATGGTAACTTATGTGATATAAAAACAATAAGTGGGATCAAATATATTGAACAGTTGACAAAGGAAGTTAAGGAAACAAAACCAACACTACATAATATGTATACGATCTTCAATTGCCTCAATTGCTTTGCTGATCTTACAACGTTTGATTATTCCGGTATATAAGCAATTTTTCCTCAAAACTTAGTCCTTATCTAAAATTACAGCTGATAACTTTTTTCAGTGAAAAGCGTGGTCTCTAACTCATGTTTGCATTAGAGCTGATAAAATTGCAAATGCATTTAAGGAAATATGAACGCAAGTGGTGGCTGTAAGGTATGAAGAGTGAGGGTTAAGTAGGTGTGCAAACATTGATAATACCATAGAAATCAAACTACGAATATGTTATGCTTTGCACTTATGTGTGCAGGAAAACTAAATGCATTTTATTAGATATGTTCACAGTCATATACACAATTGAACAAACGAATAAACAACATAATTTGTTTATTTGTTGCCAACCTTGTTTGCATGGAATATCGAATAACTATTTTTTTTTCAAGGAAAATAAATTTGTCATGTAGTCAACATTACTTTGTTATTCATAAAATGTTGGTGTATAAAGGAAGTATATGAACCAATAATATCATTGACTTGGAGTTTCTGCCAGGCTAGCAACAATTTGAAGTTCTGCTCACAATTCTGTGAATCATGACGAGAGACGCCCTTCTTTCAGACCGTCTGTACACGAATTATAAATGATGCAGGGTGGTGTTCAACTGTATTACTAAACGTTACGTACTAATACAGTCCACTTCCTTGTAATAACCCTAAGTACACACTGATAGATCCGACATCCTGTACTCTGTACTGTGAAGAAGGAATTAAGCATTCGGGGGTTTTAGTTGTTGTACTCAAGACGTTAAACCTTAGAACAATACAAAATATACTGAAATACCTTTATGTTCGCCTTCAGACTGGAATAGATAATCAGGGTATTTATGAATAAAAAAAAAAACTGATACTACTTTAAGGACGTTGGATTCTGCGATCAAAAGTCTTTAAGTTTTTTTCTAAAGTATTTTTTAAAAATGTACACACATAGATTAACCAAAATTCAAACTAAAATTTTGGGGTCTATATGCTTCTTTCGGTGCTACGGTGTATCTAATATGACCTTTCTGCACTGAAAGTGCAAATTGCACATAAATCACTTTTCCCTCTGTAATTTGTTATCGGAATGAACAATGGCATGAAATACAATTTTATACTATTTAAAATAAATAACATTAAAATTAACATAAAGAAAAAGTTTGCAATTTCTTCACCTAATTGATATCTTGACCTTTTTGCAGTAATAAAACGCTATTTTTAGCCATTTACCATTCAACATGCAATAAAATTATTTAAAAGTCTCAAACTTTTTCTCAAATTATAATAGACTTGTTAGAAAAATCTTTTAAATTCAGAAAATAAAACCAAAAGTATGGGTCTATGATAAAATTGGGGTTCATTTTTTCTTGCCTTTTACGAAATATCAGTTTAAATATGCCAATATATGTCCATAAAAATATTTAAAACTTGTTAAAAATGTATTTCGGAGCAACTCAAAGATATACCAATGCACAAACTATCCGGAAATTTGGTCTGCACTGAAAATAAGAAGCTTAAGTTACGGTACTCTAAAACAACTAAGTTATGAAAAATGTTCATTTTCTTCTTAAAAACATTCCGCCACAAAATATAGTCCCTTACTAAAGTCTCTAAATATGTAATTTTCCCATATTTATTTTATTCAAAATAGTTTATTTGGGATTGTTAAATATGATTTTACAAGAAGAATTAATATATGATGCATAATTTCCAGACTAGAGGTGACCCAAGATGGCTACCCAAAAACAGAGGAACGAACCTCTTTAAAAGAGTGAACTCAAAGCAATTATACACATATAGTCTCTCAGAGAGAGAGAGAGAGAGAGAGAGAGAGAGAGAGAGAGAGAGAGAGATGTTGGTTGTGGATATTATTGCTTTCTAATGCTTATTTGACTACATATAGAATTTCATATACATGTACATAATATTTTGTATTGATGTATTTTTATTTTTAACTAACTCATATCTGTATTTTTCTACGGTAAAACTAGGATTTTTGTGTACGTTTTAACGACTATCTACATCAGTGTACTGCTTGGCAAGTTTGTACGCGGTTGTAAAATTTATGAACAAGGTACGTTTGTTTGTTTTATTCCATAAGGTACATTTAATGCTGAATTGAAATTAAATGTTAACCCAAACCAGTCCCTTTATAACAAATACATGTACATACAAGACTATTAAATGTAAACAACCAGGAAAGATTACAGTTTCAATGTACACGATTTGTAATAGGTCAGCTCATTTTGTATTTTCTGTTATGACTTTGGAATTACAATATAAACCACAACTTCCTTCTTTCTTAAATTTACGTAGGTGAAGTTTTTTTCCCCTCTTTTGCTATATTTTGTATATAATATACGTACATTTGTATTTTAGAGGGATAGCAATTTGAGCATTTTCATACAATTACATCATCTAATTATCAAAAATCAAAATTTAAGTTCATATTGAAAAGACTTCAACGGGTATATTTCAGCATTTTTGTAATTTTTATAAATTGTAAATTTCTATATAAGGAAAGGTTGATTGTTTATATTTTTTGAGGTTTTGAAGATAAACTGTTGATTATATTTGTCAATGGATTAGGCTGAAACCTACCAGTAACCCCCCTTTCTTTTACATAACCTTTTCATCGTACACCCTGACTATACACATGTATGGAGTTGAAGTTAAAACTTAAATAAACTTTTAATATTCACACAAATATTGAAAAAAAAAACAAAAAAACTAACAAAACTTCCCTCTCAAAATGGTTGATTTTCACAATCAAATTCAACATGAAATTACTTGCCTTTTCACATTACTTGCCTCTTTACAGCAAACATTGACATTAAACATTGGAATTTCAATAAAGTCATTTATGTTATTCTCATAATTCAATATGTTTTAATTAGCTCTCAACTGAATAGTTTTAAACAATTACTCTTTATTTTGCAGCAAACCATGTTTAATTCTGTACATGTAATAATCATTTGTTATCATTGTAATTTTGTTATCATTTTTTATTAAAAGAATAGTTCTGTTTTTCTGATAAAAAGTTTAAAAAGGAGAAAATATTTCAAATCAAGTTAGACTTGAGTTCCAAGAACAATTTATATTATTTTCTGGAATTACGCTCTATCTGTGGGTAGAAAGTGCACGTGGGAAAATGAGGCATTATTTTTCATGTTTCGATAGAATATATTTTTTGTTTATAAAATTTGAAACATCATGAATGAAATTTCTTAAGATTGTCCGATGTCAAATCAATGATTTTTGAAAAAAAATATGTTATTTTTTTCTTAATTTTTATTACATATTAATCAGAGATTGTAGCAATTTTTTTGGCTACAAGTAAGAGGAGGGTATCAGTTAAATATAAATGCAACTCGTTATTTATATTGAGTTTCGAATGGCCGAAACTAGTAATAGAAAAAGGGTACCTGCATGTAAAGTGCGCAACGAAATCGAAACGAAACCAATCGAAACCAAACAAAACGAAACCAACAATCGAAACGAAACGAAACGAAACGAAACCAACGACGGAATTAAACGAAGCCAAACAAAACTTAAAATCAATTATGACTATATAAAAAGTGAAAATAAATTCATTGAAATAAAATCACAGTTTTAAAGTATATACGTACAGAAGTTTGGAGAGAGAGAGAGAGAGAGAGAGAGAGAGAGAGAGAGAGAGAGAGAGAGAGAGAGAGAGAGAGATGTACTTTAATGCATGGACTTATGTACATGTGGCTACATGTACCTATATGGTATACCTTAAGAACTTAACAACGACATAATTACGCACTGAAGTTTGGGGAGAGAGAGAGAGAGAGAGAGAGAGAGAGAGAGAGAGAGAGAGAGAGAGAGAGAGAGAGAGAGAGAGAGAGGAGGAGAGAGAGAGAGAGAGAAAGAGAGAGAGAGAGAGAGAAAGAGAGAGAGAGAGAGAGAGAGAGAGAGAGAGAGACAGACAGACAGACAGACAGACAGACAGACAAACAGACAGACAAACAGACAGACAGAGAAAGAAAGAGAGAATAAATATGTTGATGATGATACTTACGGAGACATTTGAACCACAAGTATTTTTTTTTATCGTGTGAAAGAAAGGGAGAGAAAGATGGGATTATTTATAAGGTAAGGAGTATTCAGGTATAATAGCTCATTATAATGCAAGTTAATTTTGTCAAAATACAATTAACGTCCAAATTCATACTCCATATCTTGAAACAATTCTTATTGTATGCTAGTAACTGATAACATCCAGTATGCTCTAAATCTTTGGTTATGATAATCGTATGAAAGTTCAAATGGCTGCAAATCTAAGATCCGATAAACGAATTTATTATAAATTTTAGAAATTCAATTTCTTCTAACTTTCAAATTGTTGAATTCAGTTCGTCAACTTAACATTAACGCCACGTACACTTGAATTATGGTGTTAGCCCTATTTTTTAAAAAAAATATGTGATTGGATATTGTCTCATTGTTGGCCTACGAGTATATATACACAATTTACAATATTTAAAATACCCTTTGTTTATACACTGAATAATTATATACCAAACGAATCAAAAACATTTTGTCTACTTTGGTTTCGTTTCGATTTTTGGTTTTGTTTTGTTTCGATTATGTTTCGCACTTCACAGGTACCCATAGAATAAGACAAACAATATGCTGGGCATATCGAGTCATACATGCATACAGGAATGCGTTTACAAGAACCTACATAAGAGTCTGATGATACAATGATTTACAGACAGCACAGTCGATCAAATATATTTCTCTGACTAAAAAAGAAATGAAAAAAAAAAACCTTGAAGTTTACGGCGCACAAATTTTCGCCAGTTCAAAAAAATCTGTGGTAATATTTGATATAAAATTTCACTACTTATGTCGTCACATTGCTTGCCTCGGAAACTCTTTTAGACACCCTTACCAGCTCCGTAAAGTTTCACGTGATCAAAGATCGCTTTTTTAACCATTCGCATTGCTTGGAAAAACAATTTCTTGTCAAGTTTTTCTGGCAGAGCTCGGAAACACATCGGATGTAGCTGGAGTCACTTAAAGCATTGGAAGGACCGCCTATGTCTGTTGTGCGGTATATTTAGGTAATATCATTCGATTTAATCAAATTTGAAAAAAATAAAAATATTCCTTTTTTATTTCAATGTATATGAAAATGGGTGATTAATATTAGTCATGGAGGCCTACGTAATATATTGGTTTTGTTTTCCCGGTTGATCGATTTGATAAACTTGCTATAAGAAACTTATTTTAAAAAGACAACAACATAATGGTCTGGTCATTGTGTCTTCGAAATTAAAAAAAAACCCACATGTTTTTGATAACATGTTCCTTTTTCATGTCTATATTTTTTAAACTTCTGTAGCTTTAAAAAATAATACATCATATCAAACAAATCCAGTTTATATATTTCAGAATTATTTTAATCACACAAGTTTCTTGTAGAATCTATATTTATTCACATAATGTATAGTCTTACCCTCGGATAAAAAATATTTTAGGATTGGTCTGCGACCCCATCCTATTTGGAAAACGAAGCATTTCCGGAAAAATGTCCCATACTTTACCAATGAAAGGGAATTGTGTTGAAAATAAAGCATTTATTTACATTCCATTTGATTTAAACACATTTTATTATGCAAACAAATTACAAAATTAGATTAGACTGCAGGCAATGCCTATGTAAGCCTTCTCCATAAGGAAACAAGGTACACATAAATATTAGATGTAATCTAATTCAATGCAGCTTTTGATTAAGTGCTTATCTAATAAATGGATGTAAGATGGCGTAATACTAATCATAATGATTGTATAGTAGAAAAATATGAATAATGGTATGAGAGAGAAAAAAAAAACAAACTAATAAAACAATAGTAAATACGTTTAGTAGAAAAAAATAAACAACCAAGCAAACCCGTTTACAGATACCGCATTTGGTTTACCTAATTAATTATATTTGAATCTTTTAATACATGTATTTGCAATATATTCATATACAATATTAAATAAGGCAATGTTTTCAGCATAAGATATCCAGACAGCAATAAGTAAAGAGTTATAGGTTTTTGTATGCCCAAATTTGATATGCAATGAAATAGTGCATTTCTTTTCTTAACATATTAAGGACATTGGAAGAAAAATGCATTTTTAATATGAAACCCACAATTATTGCAAAAAGAATTATCTAAAAAAATCTTTACGAAGGTCAGCATTTAGACTACTAGCGCTATTCCTTAGCTCACAATGGATAATATCTTCCATACCATTTCCATGATTAAAAATTTGTTTCAGGGTTTTCATAATAAAGTTTCTTTAAGGCATTTGTAAAGAAGATACGGACGGAAGGCTTCTAATATGAAGAGGTAAATCATTCCATAACTGAATAGTTGAGTGTAAAAATGTCAGTCATTTGAAAACAAAGACAACCTTAAATTAATGAGTAAAAAATACAACACACAATAGATAAATGCATCAAAAGCTATAAAACGGATCTAACTAAAAAACTAAAGAACTTGCGCTCTACAAACTCCAAAGAATATTGGAAAATCTTAAATAAATCAAAATCATCGAAGAAGTGTGCTGTTGATATTAATAATATGTTTCATTATTTAAGAGGTATTAATGATTGTGAAAATGACGATGAACTCGATATAGAATATAGTGATTTTTTATCAAATGCTGAAATTGAAATGTCTGATATTATTCTTAACAGTACCATAGGTGATGAAGAAATATTAGAGGCTGTAAAGAAACTCAAAAATAATAAAGCCGCTGGGTACGATGAGGTGCTGAATGAACATATTTCGGCAACAGTTTCTTTATTTTTACCTTTATATAAAAAATTGTTTAATATTATTTTTGACTATGGTTTTATTCCAGATGAATGGCTTGTAGGTATTGTTAAGCCCATTTACAAGAACAAAGGCGACCCAACACATCCGGAGAACTATAGACCGATAACATTATTAAGTTGCCTAGGAAAACTTTTTACTTGTATATTAAGCAATAGACTAGATATATACGCATCAGAATTTAACCTAATCAGTGAAAGCCAGGCAGGTTTTAGAAAAAATTATTCAACTCTAGACCATATAATAACACTACAATTTTTATCCCATATTCTTATGTCTATGAAGAAAAAAACTTTTTTGTGCTTTTGTTGATTTTAAACAGGCATTCGACACTGTCTGGAGAAATGGACTTTGGAGCAAGTTAATTAAAAATGGAATAAATGGGAAATGTTTTAATTATATCAAAAACATGTATATGAAAGTTAAGTCAAAAATCAGTATGAATGGCTTATCCTCCGATTTTTTTAGCTGTAATGTTGGAGTACGTCAAGGTGAAAATTTGTCGCCATTTTTATTTTCGTTATATATTAATGACTTAGAAAAGTTCTTGATTGATAAAAACATAATTGGGTTACATAGTGTAACTAAACCTATAGAGGATGAACTGTTTTTGTATTTTAAACTATGTATTCTTTTTTATGCTGACGACACTGTAATTCTTGCTGAAACGCCTGATGATTTACAAAATGCTCTGAACGAATTTTATACATATTGTGAGCAATGGAAGTTAACGGTAAATATTTAATAAATAAAACAAAAATATT
The DNA here is from genome assembly GCA_033439105.1 of Magallana nippona. Classification (NCBI taxonomy): domain Eukaryota; kingdom Metazoa; phylum Mollusca; class Bivalvia; order Ostreida; family Ostreidae; genus Magallana; species Magallana nippona. The sequence goes on from CM065925.1 coordinate 8,028,961, forward strand.
GGTATTTTCTAAAGGTTCAATGATGAAAAGGGAATTTTACTTCAGAAATGAAATAATTGAAAATGTGAAAGAGTTTAAATACCTTGGGATTATTTTTTCACGTTCAGGGTCTTTCAAAAAGGCAAAAACACATCTATGTGAACAGGCATAGAAGGCTATGTATGGGGTCATCAGGAAAATAAGGCAATTTAATTTACCTGTCGATTGTCAGTTAGACCTTTTTGATAAAGTAGTAATGCCGGTATTATTATACGGATGTGAAGTATGGGGCTTTGAAAACATAGAAATTATAGAACGTATTCATCTGAAATTTTTGAAACACATACTGAATTTAAAAAGTTATACTCCATCATACATGGTTTATGGAGAAACCGGAAGGTTCCCGTTATCTGTTAATATCTATACTAGAATGGTATCATACTGGGCAAAATTGTTCTCCGGCCCAGAAAATAAAATTGTTCATATACTATACAAATACTTGTTGACTCAATATAATAATGATATTTTTAAGAACCCATGGATTGATTGTATACATTCTATTTTTGATAACTGTGGGGTTTCAAACATTTGGAATGAACATGTATTGTAAATGTTAATTGGATTACAAATGCTGTCAAGCAAAGACTCAAAGACCAGTTTGTGCAAAAATGGTCGGGGCTGATATTGCAAATTCTTCCAAAGGTCATATATATAAAACTTTTAAATTAACTTTTGGATATGAAAAGTACTTGAGTATTTTACCATCAAAACTTCGAAAAATACTTGTTATATTTCGTACGTCAAATCACCGACTTCCTGTGGAAACTGGTAGATGGTTAGGCATTCCTCTGAATGAAAGATGCTGTACTTTATTTAATAATAATCAAATAGCCGATGAAATGCATTTTATATTAGAATGTAATGCTCTTTCATGTATCAGACAAAAATACTTGGAACCTAGATTTTGTGAAAGACCAAACACCTTTAAATTTTGTGAATTGTTGTCTACTTTAAAACTTAAAAAACTCAAAAAACTTTGTTTATTTATACATGAAATTTTTGAATCAGTCTGTCCCCCTTGAATATTTGTACTTTTTTCTCTTTTTTCCCCCTTATTTGTACTGTACATGTACCTCTGACTCTATATCTACATTTGTAAATATTTGTATAAATGTACCTCATGTACCGTCATGTTGACGGTTTGAGTGAAATAAAATTGAATTGAATTGAATTAAAACTTTTCAAGTAAGATGTTGTTCTAGCTTGAGGAATGATAATGACTTCTTAAGGGATAAGTAGTTTCAGGAAGAATGCAGGACTTTAAGAGATCTATGAGATAATTAGGTGCCAGTCCATACCCTATCTTATAAAATAATATTAATTTATGTACTTTTCTTCTGACAGATAATGCTTCCCAACCCAGTTCATGGTACAGTTTTTATCTCGAAGAATTGGAGTTTCTTCTCTTTGATTACAATTACCCCAGGCAACATCTCCATATTCTGAAACAAGTCTTATAAATCACGAGGAAGGGGGTATTTAGGCATACGTAGAATATTTTATAAGTACAATGCATATGTAATTTCCAACTGGCATCAGACCGAGAGTGCAGTCCTAAGTGTACATGATTATTAGATGATTTTATTTCAGCACCATTATAACCAAAGTTAATCAATGGATGAGATATTTTTTCTTGTAAAATTTACGTTTATTGTTTTCTTGGGATTAAAATCAACAACCCACTGTTTAGACCAACTATCTAGCTTATCAAGATCACTTGTTAGAGAGTTAGCCGCACCCACTGTACCTTGGTCTACAACAACATAGAGTGATGTCTCATCAGCAAAAAGGCGTACATTATTTGTTAGATCAAAAGAAATATCATAAATGTATAATAAAAACAAAAATGGTCCTGGTACTGATCCTGAGGAACACCTGAACTAGTTAATCCTAATGAAGAAGTAAAGCCATCAAGGACAACTCTTTGCTTCCTGTTCATCAAATAGTTTTTGACCCAGTATATAATTTGACCTGAGATTCCATACTGTCTTAAAAATGATGCCAGACCCTATCAAAGGCTTTGGATATGTCACAAAAAACGAACCTTACATCATTGCCATTGTCAAGATTGGATATTATAGTATTATATATTTCAATCAGCTGGTTAGTGGTTGAATCACCATGCTGGAAGCCGGACTGATATTTATATATAAGATTTTGTTTTATATGATAAAATTGTGCAAGTGCTTAACACTATTTTTTTCTAATATTATGCAAACAATAGAAGTTACTGATATTGGTCTATAGTTGTTTACATCATCACAGCACATTTATTTAAAAAAAAAACATGTGTAACCATAGCAGTCTTCCAAATGTTAGGAAGTGTGCCATTATAAGTGATATATTGTACAACTTGTGCAATATTCTTTAAAATACGCGGCGAAACAGAATCAGGACCTGAAGGTTTGGATATGTTAGGGATTTGTCATTGATTAAGTACTTCATTATCAGTAATAATAAATGCACCCATCTTCTGAGGGGGTGGACCAGGTCCTGTGGGTGCATAATTTTGTGGTATTGTAATACTGGAAATGTTTGTAAAAAATTATTTAGGACATTTGCCTTATCTAAAAGATGAAATAGTGTTTGACCATCCACTTTAAGTGGGGGTGAGGGTTTGTGTTTGTTATATAGTTTACGTAAAGATTTGTGCCGATAGTTTTTTATTATATTTCTGCCTAGAGGACCTGATCTCATCTATGACCTTATTGCACAGGTATCTATAATTTGCCCAATGAAGTGGAGTTTGGCTTTTAACAGCCTCGTGGTGTATACGGTTTCGTTTTCTCATCAACATTCTAAGTGTACTGTTCATAAATACATTATCTCGTGGTCTAACTGTGACAACTTTTTTGGGAATGTGTTTATGAATTGTAATATTAATTATACCTGTAAAATTAGAATACATTTCATCTATATCCAACAAGTCAAAAACCTCTAAATCCCAGTTAATATTAGCTAGGTCATTGTTGAGATCTATACATTAAGCTTATATAGTCAACCACTTCTCTCTTATAAGCACATTGTTTGTATGAACTAAATTTTAAGGTCTGCACCAACAACTGAGTGTTTGCTACAAAAAGGGTTGTAACAAATGTGTCATTAACTAAATAAATGCTGGGTTATTTGTAATTAGTACGTCAACATTTCATAGATTGACATTACCTTAATCATTTGTATCAAATACGATAAAGTTTCATTTCAAAATTAGTTGGCATAATATCGAAAATGCTGTATAAGGGGTTAAGGTGAAAACCGGACTGGTGGGCAGACATTCTTATTTGAAATTATTGTTACCAACATACCAATATTAACTATTACTTAAAAAGGTCAGGAACAAATTAAGCACCGGTTTTAGAGAGACTGTAGGAAATCTGGACATATTTCATTCGATAGACATGGAATTTGCAACCAATTCTCTTCATGTCTCATTAAAATTGACCGTTTAAAACAATTACATGTACATATTGTGTTTCCTGAAGAAAAAAAATTAAGCATCACGAAAAAAATTCATATAAATGATCCAATATGACGCAAAAGATCTTGGGACAGAAGAAAAATCCTCAATCTATTGCTTTTGTTCGACCTTAACAAAATTTCCACCTCCGAGGTCTACATACCCGAGGTAAGTTTTCAACATTTCCTTGCTAAATAAAGATAGTTGGCACATAAAATGTAGATGAAGCAGGAATCAGGGCACACAAGGAGAGCGGAAATTCGTTTTTGTGAACATTTTTCAAATCATCCTCTTTGGTTCCTCTTGGAAATTCAGTTAATTTTGTCAGAAATAGCAACAAGTTGCAATAAATTAAAAACTCTTGCTTATTTACACCCATTTTATATGATTTGAAGCGTCATGGTCTTCTCTTTGCGACTTTAAACGTAAAATGGGTGTATTTTCCTCGGTAGAATATACTGCTTCGTTTTAAAAAATGGAGATAATAAGACCCAGATATATCAAAATACATACTTTTCCAACTATTTTTTTTCGGGGGAAATATGTCAAGTAAAAAGATACGAACAATCATAAATGTACATGTATATACATTTATGTTGTTTTATACTGCTATAAAACATTTCTTTAAAATATATTTCGAATAACTCAAATTATGCAATTATTTCACAATAAAATTGATGTCAAGATGCAAGCTAATGGTAATTAAATGTTACGATAATTACCGGTGGTATCGAAAATTTAATTTTTGAAATGTATACGTACATGTACACAGCAATTAAAATCAATGGATCCGTTTTGCATTGGTAATACATGCATTAGTTAATAACAGTATCTGTGCATGAACGCTAATAGAATTAGCGAATCTATAAGTCAGTTTGCAATTCAAAATCTGGTATTATCCATACTTTTCCTTTGAATTTTGTTAATTTCATCATGTGACCTTTTTCATAAAAGTTAAAGGGTTTTTTCTCGCTTTTGCTTTGTTCGTATTTTTTTTTTCGATTTTATTGTGGATGTTGTATATTTTACGACTACGAATATTTTTTGTAACCTAATTAACTTGAAAAATTTATTTCTACGCATAAAAATAAATACATTATAAATACGAAAAGAAAGATTGTCCTATGTTGGACATCACAAGAACGTATTTTGCAAATTAAAAATAATCTACTTTTGAAACTATTTGAATCATTTCATATCGATCATTTTGATTTTTGTAAAGCGCGTTCACACCTACATTTTCAAACCCAATACCTTCATTCACACTCACAGACATATAAGGAATTACAATGTAGTAATGTTTATTTGTGGGAGGATTCAAAGGAACAAAGACATTAGATAATATAACACTAACGGATACAGTCATTTGGGGTATTCCGAATCACTTTTTAATTTTGGCTGCAAAATATGTAAAACGCATATTTATTACTGGTTGTTTGGTATCAATAAAGAAGATTATGTCAGGAAACAGATCTTGGTCACAAAATATTTCTTATAGAAATAGGAAATAATCATATAGACTTTGACAGGAGTTCTTTATGGAACCACCATTGTATTATACGGGTCACTTCCGGGTATTATTAAAGCTACAATATAAATAATCAAAGTACTGACGTACTGACGGGAGTTGATTTTATCGATCATTATTTATTTGAAAATCAACGATATGAAATTTCACATGGCAAGTAGTTTCTTATTTGTATTTGAATATTGCACATTTTTTTCTAATATGAATTGACGGGCTTTTTCGACAAGAATTCCGAGAAAACCTCATATGAATCATGTTGTGTAGTATTTAAAGATAGAATTAATAGAATTAATTCCATCAAACTATCAAACTATATATCAGTTATCGAAATATTTCTGGAAAATTGTATGAATCCAAGCAATATTAAACTATAGTCTCGTTCATCCAGACGCTCTTCTGTCCCCGAAAATCTCCGACAAGCCTGCTAGTCGGAGATTTACGGAGACCGCCCTTTGCTTGCCGAACGTCTGGTTGAACGAGAATATTCATAATTATTGAACTCTGGCGTAGGAATACATAGGAGTACAAGAATTATCTAAATTGTTCGTACCATTTAAAATCTGACTATTTTCAAGGTATTTATAATTACGTTTCCTTGAAATACAATGCTCCTGAATACATCACATCGAATTTATCGATTATTTTCAAGTACTAAGTCTTGTCAGCGGTGATGATTTGTGCTTAGGTCCAAACACTGTTTCATTTCCGGTTTGCCAGAGTGACTGCATAGGAGAGTTGATTAAAATCAACTCCCAAAAAGTATTGAACAGCGTTTTCACCATGCAAATTTCCTCCATTGAGGTCAGCTAGTACATTAATTAATTCACAAATTATTTTATTATTGTATGACATTTCATCTTTATATTTTGTATATAAATACACATGTAGCTTACATATTGCTGATAACGACTGTAGGGTAGTTTCAAAGTGTTCGTTGAATGAATTTCTGGATTACATGACAAATTCAGGTTTTTAGTTTCCCAGAATTTTGTGCTTCAGAAATTTAAGAAGCTACTTAAATATATACTTTGTTTTTATTTCTTGTGTATAGTTGTCTTTCGGTCAACATACTTATTTGAGTGTAAAATACCCGTAAATTATATATAATACACGTATTTCTAAATATTTGACGCAGCATTATTGCGACCTTGAATACCTTATTAAAATGTTCTGCTGGCATGTTCACGAAGCTATCTTAGGACTATGGTGCGTCCTAAGTACATCTTAGGATAAGTTTTAGTAATAACTCTGTTTCTCGAAGCTCTCCTAAATTTTGGAACCGCCATAACTTTGTCCTAACTTTAGGACATCACTTACCTTGTCATAAGACCATCCTTAGGCTATAAAATCACGTTTTTGGGGATATTATCGGGACTGTTGTGAAGCTTTTTTTAAGGCAATATTTTCTTCAGTTCCAGCATTTCCGACAAACTTCAAATTCCTAATTCGGGAGGAGAGGGGCATAGTCATTCAATCTATTATGTACGTTCATTTTAACAAATTATGTGGAGAGGGACCCCGAATTCTCCCTCACCCCCTTCCCCGTTGCTACATGCCTGTCTGGGAGCTGACAAATTAAGCAGAATTTTTTTCTTGCGAATATTGTCCCTGTTTGGCGAATGAAAATTATTCACTTGTTTTTAATATCTACATTGTACACTTAGTAAGTTACATTCATTGTTTTGATTACGTGTGGATAAAAAATTATTCAAATGTCCTTGGCTAAAACGTAAATTTACATCGGTTTATAAAAGCCATGCGTGATCATTCTCAATTTTTATCACTTCATTCTGAAAAAAATAATCTTTAAAAAAAATCGTAATGTTGAATAAACTGTATTTATATATTTTAGAGATATATTACAACTTATTTCTTATCTAACATGTTCGTGTATTGTATATATTGGAGGTTAAAGGTAAATTGGTTGTGTTTCTACTAGTAACATTAAATTTTATGAAAAGCGTGTGTTTATGTATTACATGTACTTAACATGGGGGGGGGGGGGTATATTTTCCTTCTTTCATTTCTTTCTTTCTTTCTTTTTTTTTAGTTTGGTTTTGTTTGTTATTTTGTTTGTTTGTTTTTTAAAATCAAATTGCTATTGGTCACTGATATATATTTAAGTAAATGTAAATTTTTAAATGTATACATGGTTTTAAACCTATTGTGTTAACTACTGACACGAACAATTTTCTCTGGCTAAATGTTTAATGATTTATCCCCTGCACAAGTCTCTCAAATTCGATCTGTATGAATAAATGTGAAAAATAAGAATTGTTGTAGGTTGTTGTAGGATATGCTAACTTAAGACGTTCTAAAGTTACCGTCGAGCTACATCTTAAGACGTGCCCTTAGTTGATCTTGGGATGTTCCTAACTTTTTTCCTAAGTCACATATTAGAAACTCTTAGGAAAATTTCGTGAACATGCCTGCTGGCCTTTTCTACGGAAATTAATTAGGTCACTTTAAATAATTCATTAGCTAGCAAATTACTTATAAGTCCTATCATATAAAAGCATATTACATCAAACATATTTCATTGTTTAAACACGATTGATTTGTTTGTTTTCTTCAAATCAATGAACTCTGATAAATTAGATTTGTAGATATAAATTACAATTCAAAACATCACAACAACACTTTCAGTCTGTTTACAAAAAAAAAATTTATCCATCACTAATAGCAAAATTCGAAGAAAAGCCGAAAAAATCAAAGCACACGTATATTGTTGTTTAGTGGACAAGAAAGGAAACTAACACATCCTTTTCTCAATATTCTTGGTGTATAATTCATTGTTCCAGACATGAGCACTTCTGATATGGTTACTTATAAGCAGCTAGTCAAGATGGTATATAATGTCTCTTTAGATTTTGTAGACCAAATTAGAGTTTTGAACACATACCTGCGCATGACGTTGCATAGAACAATATCACGTATTTATATACGTACTCATGAAGTTCTAATTATCCAACAAAATATTTTCAAAAATTATACAGTTTATATACAGTAATTTACTGAAACTTAATAAAAGAACAACTGTTAACTTAAGAAATATAACCAATTCTCATTGATTCGCATTGTCTTACTTCATTGGCTGATTTCTAAAAAGTTTGTTACGTTATCTACCGGACATAAGAAAAGTTTAAAAAATGAATTCCTCGTTTCCTATATACAATCAACAAGAAATAGTTTGATCGCACTTGTAAAGTAAATTTTAAAAAGAGAATAAGTAATATACCTGTATCAATGCATAAAAGCGGAAACTGCAAAAGAAAAAATGGTTTTTGAACAATAGAATCATGTTTAACTATTATTTAACTACCTATTATAGCATATTTAACTATAACATTGTATAAACTTTTGCAGTAGATTAAAGTAATTGTTCAATTCGCGGACGTTCATATTTAAAACATGCCAAACAGAGAGACTTATCGCGCACATCCTTAGAAACATTTTTTATGAACAATAGACGGACCGGATTCGTCGTACTCCTGTTTGCTGATCCACATCGGTTGGAAGGTGGAGAGAGAAGCAAGGATGGAACCACCGATCCAGACGGAGTGTTTCCTGTCTGGTGGGGCAATGATCTTGATCTTCATTGTTGGGGGAGCTAGGGTGGTGACCTCCTTCTGCATACGGTCAGCAATGCCGGGGAACATGGTGGTACCCCCAGACAGGACAATATTAGCATAAAAGTCTTTATGAACTTCGGCATCACAATTCATGATGCTGTTGTATGTGGTTTCATGGATACCAGAAGAATTGATTCCAAGGAAGGACGGCTCGAACATCGCTTCTGGGCACCTGAATCGCTCGTTACCAATGGTGATGACCTGTCCATCGGGAAGTTCATGGCTCTTTTCCAAAGAAGATGACGAGGCAGCTGTCTGCATTTCCTTCTCAAAGTCCAAAGCAACATAGCAAAACTTCTCCTTGATTTCTCTGGCGATTTCTCTCTCGGCTGTGGTGGTGAGAGAGTAACCACGTTCTGTGAGGATTTTTGTAAGATAGTCCGTAATATCACATCCAGCGATTTTCGTTTTCATGATGGCGTGGGGAAGGGTGTAACCCTCGTAGATGGGGACTGTGTTGGTGACACCATCTCCAGTGTTCAGCACAATACCGGTTGTACGACCGGAAGCGTACAAGGAAAGGTTACCTTGGATAGCGACATAAAACGCAGGAACATTAAATTTCTCAAACATGACCTGTGTCATCTTTTCTCTGTTGGCCTTTGGGTTGAGTGGTGCCTCGGTCAGGAGGACCGGGTGTTCCTTTGGTGCCACACGGAGTTCATTGTTGAACGTGTAATTCCAGATTTTCTCCATGTCATCCCAGTTGGTGACGATACCGCGTTCAATGGGGTACTTGAAGGTGAGCCTACCTCTCCTGCTCTGGGCCTCGTCTCCTACATAGCTGTCCTCGTGTTCCGCATCATGCATCACATCCTGAATATATCAAAATTTTTGTGAAGAAAATTAGGAGAACATGTAACACCGTTTTAGGGGTTCAGATAGCTGCAGGTCTATAGCTCTCGGTCTGAAAAAAATTCTGATGGACGATTTGGTAGCTACAGTGCCTCCTGTAGTAAACACTGTAATTTACGGCGATTTTTTGTGCGCCGTAAATTGCAGTTTTTTACTATGGGAGGCACTGTAGCTCCCAGATAGTCAACCCGATTTTTTTCAGACCGGGAGCTACAGACCTACAGCTAGGGTTCAGAAATAAGCTATTCGTTGGTCGAATTAAAGCTGCTTGGTCAACTTAAAATTTGTTTCAATTTTAAAAAGTTTCATGTACTGTAAAATGTTGCTTTTGGCACGCATGCTGTCTGTATTTTTATGTTACTGTAACCTAACAATAAGTTATTTTTTTTCTTCCAATATTCTATTTTGACGAGAATAGAAAAAAGAAAAACTTGGTTTCTTTGAAAATTATCTTACAACACAATGGCTAAAAAAAATTGGACCAAGAGACTCTCTATATATTTTTTGGACCAAACAAGCATTTCTTCGGATGAATGAGGTGTGCGTCTGACTATCAGCTTCTTAATGTATGATAAATGTATGACCCTCCTTGTTTTATTCTCATATGATATTGACCTGTGTTACGGGATGCCCATCGTGGCAGTAGAGATGACACAGGTATAGCCGTTTTCCTTTAGTTAAGATATCATATTGCCATTAATATTATTGTATAACTTTACAATATCTAACAAGTCTTGTCTCGGAAATATCAGCTGAACTGGTTCGATCTGTATTCCTACACCAAGTATGTTAAGCGTAAACCGTTATACCTGTCAACTTAGGAAGAAACATGCAAATATAGTGTTGAACGTTTCATTTTGGTGTAAAGAAAAGTTTAGAATTCTCTTATTGAATTTGATTCACATCAAATGGCTGTTTACTCTAACTGCAAAAAATACCTAAGAATTTGAAGTGTAGGATTAATCAGATCATTACATGTCCATACTTCGTTGAATATACAGGGTTGTCCCATAATTACGTAGACAAAACACAAAACTTAAAAATCTGTTTACTGTAATTTAATTATACAACTAAGTTTTGTCCCATGACACTTTTCAAGCAATACCCAAAAATCAAAACCATGCATGGTTTAATTTTTGAGAAAAAGACAAATTAGTGACAAGTTTTGCCAGGCGGCGCAATATTATCTTTTAGTGCTAAAATCTTTAAGAGTAGCGATAATTTACGTGGGTAAATTGATTTTAATGGAAAAGCCCATTACAGACCACACTCCGTGAAAAGTATTTTTGATACCATGTATATGCTCTCAAAATCATATAATTATCTATGTCCAAGTACGAAACATATAGTTACCTCTTCATTAATACTCTTTTAATACTTACAGGGTATAAAATCAAACGGTCAATAAATATAATTGGTTCATATAATGGTCAAATAAAGAATGGGTGGGGTGGGGGGGGGGGGGTTAAGGCAGATGCATATATAACAACATATTAAGTGTCAATTAGATTGAGAGTTTATCGAACGTTGTTAATAACATTTCCATAAAGCCAGGCTATAGATCAGATCACTCAGCTGTGATTATGGAAATAAAATTTAATTCCTTTACTAAAGGGCATGGTCTCTGGAAATTTGATAATAGCTTATTGCATGATGAAGTATATGTAGAAAAAGTAAAGCAAACCATACAACTGGTAAAGGAAACTTTTCTTAAAAATCCAACAAATTATGCTGATAATCTTTATTACTTTGTTAATATTGATGATAGCACATTCCTTGAAGTTCTTCTTATGGAAATAAGGGGAATAACTATTTCTTTAAATAAAGAAAAGAGAAAAACAAGAAAAATCACTATATGAAGAAATAGAACAGTTGGAATCAGATGAACCGTTAAACACAGTTATGCTTGAGGAGAAAAGGTTATCTCTATAAGAAAAGCAAATATGCAAGGTCAAATAATAAGGACACGTACAAGATGGGTGGAAGAAGAAGAAAAACCCATCAAATACTTCTGTAACCTAGAATCTCGTAATTTTATTAATAAAACAATAAAAAGGGTTGATGTCGGGGACGATACAATTATATATAATCAATTTGAAATTCTCAAGCAAATAAATCTTTCTTTGTACACAGATTATGATAGAGAACTGCTTGATATTGACTTAAACGACATAATAGATAACACATATAAAGAAATTAGACGATTATACTTCTAAATTACTTGAAAAAAAAATATATCAGAAAACGTAATTCTTGATGTGTTAAAAAACATGAAAAATAATAAGTCCCCTGGAAGCGACGGCTTTACTGCCGAGTTTTTCAAATTCTTTGGATTGATTTAAAGTGTTTTATTTTACGAGCAATCAACTGTATATTCACAAAAAACAATTACCTATTACCAAAAGACTTGGTATAATAACTTGTTTAACCAAAGGGGATAAACCTCGGCAGTTTCTGAAAAATTGGAGGCCAATTACTTTATTAAAACCTATACTTGATTTGATTATCTCTGATACACAGTCGGGATTCATGAAAGGAAGATATATTGGTGAATACACAAGATTTGTTTATGACATAATGGCATACACGGAATCAGAACATATACCTGGGTTATTAGTTCTGATTGACGTTGAGAAAGCTTTTGATTCAATATCCTGGTACTTTATATACAAGGTTTTAAATTATTTTGGTTTTGGGGAAAACTATATAGACTGGATTAAGATTTTAAACAAATTTTAAAGCATCAGTTCTACAAAGTGGACATCTATCAACAAATCAGTATAGAAAGAGGTTGTAGGCGGGGTGATCCTATTGGCCCATATTTATTTCTTCTCTTCGCAGAAATTTTATCTATTCTTATAAAACAAAACAATAATATTAAAGGCATTTTTGTTAAGATAAAGAACATAACATTTCACAATATGCGGATGATACTTTGCTAACTCTTGGTGGCTCACCAAACTCTTTATTTGCTGCTCTTGATAACTTAGATTTTTTTTTCAAAATTTTCTGGCTTAAAGGTAAATTGTTCAAAAACTAAAATTATTTGGATTGGCTCTAAAAAATTCTTAAAACAGTCTTCCATCATACTAGATGGAAACTAGACTGGGGTTCAACAACTTTTATTTTGCTTGGAATTCACTTTTCAGTAAGATTTTAAAAAATTACTGATTTGAACTATCATATTATTCTACCGAAAATTAAATCACTGATTCAACAATAGAATAGACAAATACTCACACCAAATGGCCAGTTACAATTGTTAAAACTCTCATCAAAATTAATCATTTATTTATTTCTCTTCCCTCACCAAAGTGTGAAAAAATAACTTCACTTTGTAAAGATTTATTTGAATTTATATGGAAATCAAAATGTGATAAAGTAAAAAGAGTTGTTGTATCTCATGACTACTTATCTGGGGGCTCAAAAATGGTTAATGTAGACTTTTTTATCAAGTCATTAAAATGCTCTTGGATTAAGAATTTCATAAAAAACAACAAGCCATGACTAGATATATTCTTAACAATTAATGGTAGAGATATTGTAAACAAAATACTTGACTTTGGTGATGCATTTATCTCGGATGTTTTGATACCTAAAAGTAATGAGCTTTAGTGTGATGTTTATACCTCATGGCTATATGTCATGAAGATTACTGAAAATGAAATGTATGTGAAAAACAAATTTATAATATTCTAGTATGGTTCAACTCTAATATAAGGATTAATAATGACAGTGTTTTATACAAACAATGGTATCAAAATGGTGTTAAAAATGTTGGTGATTTTTTATCAAATAATGGCAACTTTTTATCAAAAAAATTTGTTTCAGCAAAAGTTCAATATCTCAAGAATATGTGTAATTCAATACAATAGTATTATTACTGCTATTTCCAGGTTTTTGAAATGTATGTCAGTGAACAGAAATGTTGTGGCAAGTAGATGTAGTCCATATTTACCTTTTTATTTTGAAAATATTTTATTAAATGAGAAATGTACAAAAGTGATTTATAATTGTATTAATAAAAACAATATTGTTCCCACTTCAATTTACAAATGGAATGAAGAGCTGTCTCCACATGGACTTAAAAGTGTATGTATACAAGATGTGTTTAAAGTTTATTTTAGAACTACTTTTGATTCCTCACTACAATGGTTACAGTACAGAATCCTTCATAGGATTCTCCCTGTATGTTACTACCTTAAAAAAAATCAAAATTAAAACTGATGACTGTTGTAGATTTTGTGGCACTGAAATAGAAACTATATCGCATGTGTTTGTTATATGTGAAAAAATATTACCTCTGTGGAGAAGTTTTAGCTTGCATATATACACAACAACCTCTAATAGAGTTGGTTTTAATGTTATCAATATTATATTAGGTGAGACACCATTAAACGGGAACAACAAAGTAACAAATTTTATTATATTAATATGTTGCAAACTGTATATTTTTTCATGCTTGTTACACAGTAGAATTCCAAATTTGTGTGGACTTTTTTATCATTTAAAAATGAAATATTACATTGAAAGATGTGTAGCAATACACAATTCAAAATTGTCAATTTTTGATAACCAATGGTCCTTTTGGAAAAATATTTTTGAACAAAACTAGTGGTGTAATAATCTATTTATTTTTTTCTATATCAAGAACATATTTTTCTTATACTTTCCATTTACCTGTATAAATTTAAAGCATATTACTTTATTGATGTGAGTATGTGAACATGTATGAATGGGTGGTGAAAGGAAAAAAAAGAAATAGAATTTATTGTAAAACTTGTATATACCATAAAATTGTTTTTGAAAATATACAATGTAAAATGTGAATAGAAAAAAGTGTCAATTAGATTAATTTTATTAGCATCATTTTCAGAAATAGCTAAACTATGTTTTTGCATTATTATGTATTATTTTACATAATGAAATATTGCTTAAATTAACTATGTTTTTGCATAGAGTGGACCAAAGTTCCATTTCATGGGGAGCGAATAATGAAAGAAGTTGTAATGGTCTATCCATTTACATTACAACATATGGTACAAAAACCCACTGCATATCAAAAATATAATTTTCATAATTAAATTTTCGACACAATTTTATAAATGTTTTAGTCCGAAGTCTAACGAAAATTGTAACTCTCCAACAATGTTGAGTTACGTTAAAGGTTTAGGTCCTAACTTACAACTGATACAGTTTTGAAGACTACTAACTGACTAAGAAGAACTCCAAATTCGATAATCCTTCGTCCTTCTCTCCAACTCTCTCTCTCTCTCTCTCTCTCTCTCTCTCTCTCTCTCTCTCTCTCTGCATATCTACCAAGTCTTATATTATTAAATAGTGGGCAGATTGGATCCTTACACGAGTCGCTGTAACAGTCCTGATTCATAATTGTGATCGAGTAAAACCCTACGAATCCCCCGGGAAGCTTTGGAATGCGCTTTTCCACTAAATCGCCCGTGCTCGTCTCTGGGCGCCGCCATTACTACGAACCATAACTCTTTTTCGACGAAAGATAACTCTAGCGGTTCCGAAAATTACCGGACTCGAACACGTGGCTACACTTTTACCGGAAGTGTATTTTTATACATCGAATACCTTAAAATAATGGTGAAGGAATACGAAAGTGTATTCATTATATACATGCATTGTAAGTTCTAAAGAGATATTAGACAGTAAAAAACCCATTTGTAGTTAACTCTATTTAATGCTCTATAGTCTGTCCCAAGATATTCATGCAGCACATTTGGCCGATTTTGAATCAAAATACACATACATATGAAAGAAGTGCAATTGAAATCAATAAAAGGGAAAATTTCCAAGATATCTTCATTCACACATTATCATTTTTCCTTCGTAAAAATTCCCAGGAACCAAAACAGATTTCTTACGGAGATTTATAATGGGGAATGTTGACATCTTTTCTCCATTCGGAAATACTCGGAATACCTCGCGCAATTTTTCAACGTTATCATCCGGGTCTGCTTCAATACAAAATCCCCGTAGACATCACATTTTTTAGCCATGTATTAAAACATGATCAGCTAGAGGGGGCGTTTCAACGGAAAAATCTTGGAAATTTTTCATACTTTTGAATGAACATTGTTTGAATCCTGAGGTATTTATAAATATTGAGTAATTAAGCAAAATGTGAATCCAGGATATCTTGGGACAGAGTATAGTAACCGTTACTTAAAACTCACAAAGTAAATGGCACATTAAGGAGGCTTGTGGCAACGCACTTTGAAAAAATTACGCACTTTGAAAATTGTTTTCAAAGTGCGTTAAATTTGGGACCAAGTTAACCCACTTTGAAAAATATTTTCAAAGTGCGCTATGAAGGTACATCAACATTTTTAGTATCGAGACACTTAACGCACTTTGAAAAAATATGTGATATGTAAACCGTTGTATGTGTGACCGTTGGGCCGAGCGCAGATTTTTATAGTTTGAAACACAGACAGTAGAATCCGCCTGCCTACTCAAATCATAAGCCAAAGTTAAACTAAACGTCGCGGGCTCAGTTTACATTATGACGTCATGGTTCATACGTAAAACTTTAGTTTTGTCTTCGGAATTAGCCGAAGAAAAGGACGTGATTCCGAGATCTTTTTATTTCTTCTTTCAATTCTTATTCATTTCATAAGTTGATATTTTTTTCTATTAATACTTTATTCAGAATCTAAAAGATCATTCCCTTGATGTTAAGGTGGCAGGGGACAGGTTTTTTTTTTATACAATTCACTGTATCCAGGGGAACTCTGTAACTAGAATTTTTTCTGTTCCCATTCAGCTCAAATACCTTTAATTCACTCCTTATAAGGCCAATCACCAATTTCTGAGGAAAATTACTAGTCAGAATGTGTAAAATTTTCTACATAGTGGTTTTTCTGAGATTTCGACCATTTCCTATTTCGCCCATTTTTCATGATTTTTCAGCTTTTTAGACCTCTCCCAGTTAATTCCCTGCAAAGGGCTGACCTTCCTTACCGTGTGCATGTTGCACCATCACATATCAGAAACTTACCGGTGTATAGTTTTCAATGTCCCATCGACATACTTTTCGTGTTATTTTACCTCCCGTCTGTAACTTGCAATTTCACAGTGTAAAGTCAATACAACAGTCATAGCCGCAAGTCTCGCATTTTGCTTCTGGTTCTCATGTACTTAACATTAGGGGCCAGCACATTGCATATCAATTTCAACAAGAGACATCCCTCTAACTAATGATAATCATTCAAAATCATTTCATGAATTTTAGCAACACTCAGAAGCCTTCAAGTACAGCAACTCTTAATCTTGTAAAAATATCCGAAACTGTCCCTTGCTACCTAATGTTTTTATTTTTTGTATCAAATAATTTGATAAGACATACGTAAAACAAGTCGTATTTCCTGATTAAAGCACTGTTGTAATGTATCTGGTTTGTAAAGTCAATTATTTTCATTTAAATTACTTTAGTTTGAAACCTTGGAGAGTTTGTATTAGAGTTTAGGGACAAAAAACATCGACAAGCACCAGGCATTTAATGATCGAGTTAACTTTGTCGAAGAAAATGGCTGCCAATATGGCGTCGCCTAGGGCTGGAAGAACATTTTTAGCCCTTAGTACTCCAAATTCATCTCTCATTTTTCACTGATGTTTTTATATATACGTGTTACCGTAAAGCCTCGCTTCGCGAGGCAGGCTTAGCCCGCCTCTCGCTGCGCTCGGTATAAATTACATATTTTGGAATTGAATTTCTATTCTATTGAATTTCTTTGTTGATTGTATGATGATTTTTTAACTAGTGAATCTAATTTACCGTCTTTGAGAACGGGAATGGGGACGGGGGTAGGGGTTAACCATAGATACAGGCAAATTGCCATTACATCATTTTATTGATTACAGGAAGAAGGTCCTCTATCCCTTATTTTTTCTTCCAAAACATATGATATTCAGCAACTTGGAGTAAACGTTTAAAATTGGAATAAGAAATACATTTGTGAATTGAGTACAGTGATATTGAAAAAACGAGCTGGCCAAATATAATTTACTCAATGGTATGTTAAAGAATCTAGAAGTGTTTCAACATAAACCCTCTTTTCAAATTCTTATCAAGTAAATCAATCCATTATAAAGAAAATTACATGGACAAACATTAAATTAATATAAACTTTAAAATAAGCATTAGGGTGTGGGGTTTTTTTCTCTCGCACTGATCTTCTAAAAGATCATATTGTTTTTGATAAACATAACTAACGTATCCTTTTTTCACATCATGTTTGTTTACAAGCACATGCAATTGACGCCAGTTGAAATATGTTATTGAAATATGAAATTGATCTCCATTATCAATATATATAAATCATTTTCGTTTCGGGCATAGCCTAATGCACCAGATACATGTATAAAGTAAATTTGCTGCATACACAAAAAAGGAAAATGCAGTTGCTAAGTGATAATTCAAATCTCCCAAATTGTTCTTTTTGTGTAAATTGTCAATCTACATGTACGTAATAAGCTTATGAGAAAAGAAAAAAATTCGAATCGATCACGAAACTGTTTATCAAGTTAGCTGAGAATGCATTGGGTTCTTTTTTAAATATATCCCATTTAACTAAACAAGGTTAAAACAATCACTTATTGTATATAAAAGTATCAATTATTTCGACAAAACCCTGAACAATTTTTTCAAAGTGCGTTAATAACGACGATATTCACGCACTTTGAAAAAAAAATTTTTGAAAGTGCGTTGACTTGGTCCCAAAATTAACGCATTTTGAAAAAAAAAATTCATAGTGCGTAATTTTTCAAAGTACGTTGTAACAGAGGCTGAATGGTCAACAAATTAACCATCAGATCTACTTTAAAATTTTAGACATGATTTCTTTAGTAATAAACCATTATTAGTAAAGAAAAATTTCTAATATTCCATATTTAAAATTTAAACATTTTCTATATCTTTATACAGAGCTCTTCTTCCAAAGGAAATTGAGATAATCTAAAAATGGCCACAACTATCGAGCCCTCTTAACACTTTACAAACTATAAGAAATCTCTTCCTCTCAAAAACTTTACTACTTGTAAGGACAAAACTCAAGGTTCATCTTCTTTGCTCAGAACAGTAGATATCGTCTTTAGGACAGTAATGTGCTACATTTAAATGCTTAATTACGTAAATCATACGTAGGACTATGACACCTGTGTAAACTTAAATGCCTTATGAAACGGTCGTGGGCATATACATAGACTTATCCTTCCACATTCTTTAAGCAGTAATCTATGGCTAATTTACAGAATAGAGAAATTCAATAAAATAGAATTTGATTTCTTTGTATTGGTCAATTAGGGTAAACACATTCTCATAAATAGTATACCTCGTGTTTAGGGCGTCCGACAATGGAGGGGAACACAGCTCTGGGAGCATCGTCACCGGCAAATCCGGCCTTGCACATTCCGGATCCATTGTCAATAACTAAAGCTGCAACCTCGTCTTCTTCACTCATTTTGAACAAAACGTATTGTTGTTTTTTGTGTCAATCCTGAAGTATCTGATTAGAAAGGTATATGTTAATTCAAAGTGACATTGATGCTTATATAGTTAAATGTCCTATCATTATTCGAATTTTACGCTGTTTATATCCTTTCAAACAAAAAAAAGTTTTCAAGGAAAGATAACTATCGAGTGTTAAATTTGTCTATATCAAATATCATCATATTCTGTATCAGAAAAGTTAAATGAATTGACATTATTCTTTTCCACACTGATGCTTTACACGGTAAAATGATATAGCACTTTGAAAAATACGCGCAGCTAAAATGTTCTGTTCTTTGAAGAATTTCGCTATTTTTTAACGCCATGATCAGTCATATCTGTTTTCCCTTTATAAACTTATACAACTCAGGCACGTAGCATCAGGCGGGGCCAGGGGGAGGGGGGGCTGCCCCCCCCCCCCATCTTTTTCTTGCAGCAACTATTTTTCTTAAATTTACATATAAAAATTGAATTATCATGGAGTTGCCCCCCCCCCCCCCCCATTTTTGGGAGTATGTAAAAAATTGAAATGAAAATCAGGAAAATAAGAGCGAAATTGAAGTTATATATATACTACGCCAAAACGATGCTACGTGCCTGCAACCTACATCTACAACCTACATGTACAATCAAATTTTGATAAAATCATTTACATTATTTAAATTCTATGTCATGTAAGTTAAGGTGGTATGGGACACCTCCATATTGTGACGTACTTCCTATCGAAATAAACAATAAAATCAATTATAATTTTAAATATTTTTTCTTTCCCAAATCAGTAACCTTACAACGTAGCGCAAAGGATTAGAGCGTTACCTACGGATTTGTAAGTCATGAGTTCGAATCCCGCTGGGGCTTTTATAATTTTTAACTTTCCAAACAAATTTGAAACTTAATTTTTGGTCAAATTTTGTAAAATTTAAAAATTCTAAACCGTTGAAAGTAAACTTTTCACATCTCTTTATGTCCTCCATCCATTTGTCCGTCTGTCTGTTTTTGCATCCGTCTGAAAACTATTTACATTTTCTAATTTCAACCAAATCTCTCTTGAGTGAAGGGAAGTCAAATTTCAAAAAACAAATAGCCTCACACTGTTTCAAGGAGAGATAATCTAAAATTGTTTTCTTCTCAAAAACCGTTTTGCCAAAACAAAAAAACCAAAACCCTGAAACAACTTGTTTCCAAGTATCCTCAGGTAGTGTAGATTCAAGTATGTTCAAATCATGATCTCCGGGGGTAGGGTGGGGCCACGGGGGGGGGGGGGGGGGGTAAATTTTTACATAGGAATAAAAAGAGAAACATGAACCTTTGAAAATCTTTTTTAAAACCATTAAAAAATGGGTTCTTTTATGGGAGCTTCCTCAGGTAGGGTAGATTCAAATTTGTTCAAATCATGATTCCTGGGGAGGGGTTAGGTCACAATGGTAAGTTGGTTTTTCATGGAGAGTTCATTTTTTACATGAAATTAAGAGAGAAAAATCTTTAAAAATCGTTTTAACCCATTTCGCCAGAATTGGGATATGTCCACCATGGAGAGTTAATTTTTTATATGGGAACAAATAGAGAAAAACATTTGAAAATCTTCACAAAACCATTTTGCAAGAGAAACTGAAAATATATTGAAATCTCCTATAGTGTAAATTCAAGTTTGTTTTAATCATGATCTCTGAGGAAGGTACATTCACAGGGTTTTAAATATTTCCAAGTGAAATATAACTCTTTATGTCCTCCATCCATTTGTCCGTCTGTCTGTTTTTGCATCCGTCTGAAAACTATTTACATTTTCTAATTTCAACCAAATCTCTCTTGAGTGAAGGGAAGTCAAATTTCAAAAAACAAATAGCCTCACACTGTTTCAAGGAGAGATAATCTAAAATTGTTTTCTTCTCAAAAACCGTTTTGCCAAAACAAAAAAACCAAAACCCTGAAACAACTTGTTTCCAAGTATCCTCAGGTAGTGTAGATTCAAGTATGTTCAAATCATGATCTCCGGGGGTAGGGTGGGGCCACGGGGGGGGGGGGGGTAAATTTTTACATAGGAATAAAAAGAGAAACATGAACCTTTGAAAATCTTTTTTAAAACCATTAAAAAATGGGTTCTTTTATGGGAGCTTCCTCAGGTAGGGTAGATTCAAATTTGTTCAAATCATGATTCCTGGGGAGGGGTTAGGTCACAATGGTAAGTTGGTTTTTCATGGAGAGTTCATTTTTTACATGAAATTAAGAGAGAAAAATCTTTAAAAATCGTTTTAACCCATTTCGCCAGAATTGGGATATGTCCACCATGGAGAGTTAATTTTTTATATGGGAACAAATAGAGAAAAACATTTGAAAATCTTCACAAAACCATTTTGCAAGAGAAACTGAAAATATATTGAAATCTCCTATAGTGTAAATTCAAGTTTGTTTTAATCATGATCTCTGAGGAAGGTACATTCACAGGGTTTTAAATATTTCCAAGTGAAATATAACTCTTTATGTCCTCCATCCATTTGTCCGTCTGTCTGTTTTTGCATCCGTCTGAAAACTATTTACATTTTCTAATTTCAACCAAATCTCTCTTGAGTGAAGGGAAG
Organism: Magallana nippona; assembly: GCA_033439105.1. Classification (NCBI taxonomy): domain Eukaryota; kingdom Metazoa; phylum Mollusca; class Bivalvia; order Ostreida; family Ostreidae; genus Magallana; species Magallana nippona. The sequence goes on from CM065925.1 coordinate 8,050,565, forward strand.
TCAAATTTCAAAAAACAAATAGCCTCACACTGTTTCAAGAAAAGATAATCTAAAATTGTTTTCTTCTCAAAAACCGTTTTGCCAAAACAAAAAAACCAAAACCCTGAAACAACTTGTTTCCAAGTATCCTCAGGTAGTGTAGATTCAAGTATGTTCAAATCATGATCTCCGGGGGTAGGGTGGGGCCACGGGGGGGGGGGGGTAAATTTTTACATAGGAATAAAAAGAGAAACATGAACCTTTGAAAATCTTTTTTAAAACCATTAAAAAATGGGTTCTTTTATGGGAGCTTCCTCAGGTAGGGTAGATTCAAATTTGTTCAAATCATGATTCCTGGGGAGGGGTTAGGTCACAATGGTAAGTTGGTTTTTCATGGAGAGTTCATTTTTTACATGAAATTAAGAGAGAAAAATCTTTAAAAATCGTTTTAACCCATTTCGCCAGAATTGGGATATGTCCACCATGGAGAGTTAATTTTTTATATGGGAACAAATAGAGAAAAACATTTGAAAATCTTCACAAAACCATTTTGCAAGAGAAACTGAAAATATATTGAAATCTCCTATAGTGTAAATTCAAGTTTGTTTTAATCATGATCTCTGGGGAAGGTACATTCACAGGGTTTTAAATATTTCCATCAAAGCCTAAGTTTAACCTTACTCTGAATATTGTATCACCGGCTTGATTTTTTCCTGTTGGATACTGAACCTTATATATACTCGTATGAATTTAATAATATATCTAATTTTCCCATGAGCTTCTGTGTCCAAGATATTTGAGAAACATGTGTTGAATACAAGTAGTTAAAAATCCATTACAAATGCTACTTTTTAAATATTTATTTACAAGAGCGTAAATTCCTACAATTAAGTATATGTGATATAGTCCTTTCCAAGTATTTGATGCAACATAATCGTTGTAGTTTAAAATACAACAGATTATTTGTTGCGAGTACTCTCATTTCTTCAAAGAATAAATCACAGTAAAAACTAAATGCTTATAAACATAGAATTTATTTATTCAGAACAAACATTTTAAATAGTTTTACTTTATAAATCAGAAACAAGTAAAAGATATATAACAGTCCGCTCAAAATTATTTATGTACCGCCAAAAAAATTTGGCTACAAAAAATAATAATTTTATATTTTATTCGCTCGCCCACTCATACCCTTTTTCACTGAATGTCCGACGAACAAGAAATTATATTGGTGTGGCCTAAATGGTAAGGTAAAAACGAGTTGTTGATTATTTCCGGTGTTTAGGAGAGTTATTTACAGTGTACTTTACAGTATTGTCATGTCATGTACAAATTTTGATTTCACATAACTTTACATAACATTTAAAATTTGATCAAGCATTTTAGATGCTTAAATTATTATCAAAAATAAAAAAGAAACAAATGAAATTTAAAACTATTCAGCTAAAATCTGTCCAAGTCCCTTTAAGTGAAGAAAGACTAAAATAAATTAATATAAATACGAACAGTGACAGGTTTTTCCGTTTCTTTGGTGCTTTACATGTGCATTGAAGGAAGCAATCATGGCAGAAAATAATATGATTAAGCGTTCTATTTTATTTACATATATAAATATAAATCATTTACCAACTAGAATTTTATTAGATTTGTTAATTAATTAAGTTTCCTTTCATTGTTATTGTTATTATTATTCATTATCATAATGGTTGTGGATATATATATCTTATAATTTATGCTTCCAAATTTCATTGGTCAATGATGTTTAGCAAGTTTTTTCTTTAATTTTAAAAAACATTTCTTGTGAACAATGGATGGACCACATTCGTCATACTCCTGCTTGATGATCCACTGTGGACCGGATTGAGAGAGGGCAGCAAAGATGGAACCACCGATCCAGACGGAATACTTCCTCTCTGGTTGGGCAAGGATTTTGATCTTCATAGTATGAGGAGCTAACGCTTTAATTTCATTTTCCAAACGATCAGCAAGATTTGGAAACATTGAAGTACCACCAGATAACACAATGTTTGCATAAAGGTCTTTTCGGAGATCGACATCGCATTTCATAATGCTGTTATATACGTTTTCATGAATACCAGCAAATTTCATTCCAAGAAAGGATGGCTGAAATATAACTTCCGGGCATCTAAATCTCTCGTTACCAATAGTGATGATCTGGCCGTCAGGAAGCTCGAAATTCTTCTCAACTGATGAGGAGAGAGCGCTTTTCTGCAATTCTTCCTCAAATGAAGTAGCAACATAACAAAGTTTTTCCTTGATGTCTCTGACGATTTCTCTCTCTGCTGTGGTGGTGAAAGAGTAGCCACGTTCTGTGAGGATTTTCAGCAGATAGTCTGTCAGATCACGTCCAGCGAGATCCAATCTCATGATGGTATGGGGAAAAGCGAAACCCTCGTATATTGGAACAATGTGAGACACGCCGTCTCCGGAATCGAGTACAATACCAGTTGTACGACCGGAGGCGTAGAGGGACAATATGGCCTGTATCGAGACGAACATAGCAGGTGTACTGAATGTTTCAAACATAATTTCTGTCATCTTTTCTCTGTTGGCCTTGGGGTTAAGTGGGGCCTCGGTCAGCAGGACGGGGTGTTCCTCGGGAGCAACACGAAGTTCATTGTAGAAAGTGTGATGCCAGATTTTCTCCATGTCATTCCAGTTGGTGACGATACCGTGTTCAATGGGGTACTTGAGGGTAAGGATGCCTCGGTTACTCTCGGCTTCGTCTCCTACATAACTGCATTTTAATCCCATACCTGCCATCACACCCTGAAAATACAAGAGAAAAAAGAAAGCGTTGAATTATATAAAGAGTCCGGTTAAAAAGAGTTATTTAGACTTTAACATGGAATGTTTTGTTTGAATAATAAATGATTCGTTATTGACAATATAGATTAATAATTAAAAAGGATGGTATTTCCAAATTATTTTTAACTTTAGAATAATTATTGTTTTTATAATATATTAGAAATTTTTTGGGGTGGTGAAGATGTACTGCAGTTTATACATATTAAATTTGGTAGATTACTAATAGTGTCTTTATATATATAGGAAAACTAAAACATTTGACCTGGTGTCTGGGTCGACTAATAATGGAAGGAAACACAGCTCTGGGAGCATCGTCTCCGGCAAATCCGGCCTTGCACATTCCAGATCCATTGTCAATCACCACCGCTGCAACATCATCATCATACATTATGAACAAATGGAAACCTTTTCAACCAGTCTCAAAGTTTAAAGAAAATGTAGCCGACAACAAGCCTATTTCTTTCTCTTTAAGAAGTAAATGAAATCTAGTCAGATTAAAAGTTACATATGTAACCAAATATATAGTGATTAGCGTGATAAAGACTAAGACTAGATAGATATATAACAAAAAACCAAGGAGTTGAGTGTTTGTATTGTATCTTTTATGTAAAGGAGCAAATTTTCTAAGAAAAAGGATGGGTGGTTGAAATTATTCATGCGCTAGTTTTCCAAGTAAAGATCATTCTTGATAACATCATTTTATTAAGTATCTGATATGAAACAGAATCGGAATATTTTGTTCTCAAGTGCAACTCATCTTGAAATTTATGAAATTTATAGGTGCATTAAACAAAGACAGACATTCCAATTCTGAAAACTAATCTAGGGATATTTCAACATATTTTATTAGTCAGACAAGATACAAAGTATGGGTACCATAACCTAGATATGAGACCATTAATCCATTGCGTGAATAATTCTATTACATCTCTCGCCCCCCCTCTCTCTCTCTCTCTCTCTCTCTCTCTCTCTCTTTCTCTCTCTCTCTCTGTTTACATTCTCCCTCTGTCTCTCTCTCTGTCTCTCTCTGTCTCTCTCTCTGTCTCTCTCTCTGTTTACATAAGTGATCGTCGAAGGTACTTAATCGGTAAAATGCAAAAATGACGCTCTGTCTTACGATTAACCTTTAAGAAGTTGATATTATACTGCTTCCATAGAAAATGGAATTTCACGGAATCGTTTCGGCGATATCTAATTTATTAATAGGCATTATCATCGAACAATGTGTTGAATGGAATTCCTCCCTTTACGTAGGTTTCATAGACTACGAGAAAGCCTTTGATAGAGTTGATAGGCAAACAATATGGAAACTTCTGCGGCATTATGGAGTACCTAGCAAACTGCTAAATATTATCCGCAACTCCTGTGATCACCTGGCATGCAGTGTCATACATGGAGGGCAACTGACGGAACCTTTGAAGTAAATTTAGAGTCCGCCAGGGATGTCCATCGTAACCCTTTCTGTTCCTGCTTTTATTTTACAGTAGACTGGATAATGAAACCAGCATACAGTGGACACCATGCTTACAGTTAGGTGACCTAGAGTTAGCGGATGACTTGGCACTTCTCTCACACACCCAGGCTCAAATGAAGCTTGGTAGTTCGACTCTTCCTTGCTGGACCAGGGCCGGGAGTCTTTATATTAACCTGGATCTCCTTTGGTTATAAAGAAAAGTTTTCACTTTAAAATATTACCTATCTTGATTATTCTGTGTCTATAAAATTGGTTTGAGTGCTTGAAAACTTGTTTTAGTATTGAAATGTGATACATATTTCATAATATTTTTGTACAACCCTCACTCCCATTTTTGTTAATTCATGTTATTAGGTTTTATAAGGCGCCGGTGATAGTTAAAACCATTGTCATTGTGTCTCCTGTATTATGTAACTTTGTTTTTCAGAAGTATGAGGGGCGAACAATAAACATGTCTTCATATTACTTGTCCTGCTTATATTCTATTTCGATCAACATACCTATCTTTTGGAGCATGGAGTACCATGCAAATATATATGATATAGGTATTTCTAAGTACTTGATGCTTTATTATTTACACATTAAAAAAATACGAAATTTTTTTTGCCTTTTCTTGGTGTCTTTTAACACAAGTTTCCAATTTACTTAATCTTAAGATTTTAAAGCTTAGATTTAATTTTTAATATTTCACCCATATATTTACAATATAAACAGATACTTCTTTGGATATATTTGCACTGAAGAGAAGGCTTAATTTTTAATGAATCAGATAATGGATGTATTTAACGTTCTGAAATCCATACCAATGCAACATTGAATTAAACAATAAAATTTATAACTTATTGATTTACATTGGTAAGTAATTTAGCCTAAAATTAGTAGGACTATTTAGTTTCACTTTTATGCTAATATAATTATTGTAAAAAAAAAAAAGAAAGAAAAAAAAAATAGGTTTAATTTTTTTTATATTTGATAAATGACGTAGGGATCAGCTACCAAATGGAATTTATCGATACTATAGGAGTTAACTCATGTGATAAAAATGTGATGATATAGGTTAATTCTATTTCGCTGTGTATTCTTGTCTTCTCTTGGCAGGTCATGAAGGTTCTAATATAGAAAACTAATAACTAGTGGTTGGCAAAAAAACATATACCATCATGAGTGACAGGAAATGACTCCTAATATGTTAGAAAATTTTTCATGTTCGTGAGTTTTGTATTCGAAATATATCATAAATCTTCAAGTAAGTCGTATTCCGCTAAAAACGTTAAATAGAACCCACACATAAAAGCGTTTACAGTATCTCGTTTAGTTACTAACATTTTAGTACAATAAACCGCTCGGGCTGATACCAGGGCCGATATTAAAACAACTTTGTGATATTCTATAGGTAAGTAAATTTTAAATGGATTAACGTACTTTTAATGTTTTATCATCGGTCTCAAAACTCCTATAACATGTACTTGAAACATTTTTAATAGCCAGTAGCCTAAAAATGTGGGTATATCAATATTAGAAGATAGGATCGGACTGTCTTATATAGATTATGTAGCAACCCTGTAACAACGATATTAAATGCAGATGCTAGATGCCCTCTACTACTGACACTCAAATTTTGGTTGATCTTTAGAAATGCCTTACTAAAGCATTATAAACGATAAAAAATAAAAATAAAATTTGACCAAAATCATGATCATAACCCTTTTAAATACATACATGATTTATATATAGACATAAAGTTTGGTCTTCGACGTTAACATTAATTTGCATCATCGTACATGGACTAATTAACTAGAACAAAATTGATGTTATGTATTCAATCTTTTAGGTTAAAGCTTTCTCAGTATTTCATAGCATACTTTCGGTAAAAGTATACTTTTTTAAATTAAATTCTTGCAATCTAATCTATCTAATCAATTTTGTATTGTTTTTAAAACAGGAAAAGCAAAAAAAAATTTAAAATGGAAAATAAAATGAAGAAAAAAAGTTAGTCAAATTAATAAAACTTTACTCATATTTTTTTTTATTTAAAAAAAAAAACACTTCTTTTTCAATTTCTTTTCTGTGATATTAACAGTCAACTGCGCTAGTTTACTAATCTAATTTTAGAAATAAGCTGAACTGTTTTAGTTCATGACAAATTCTTAACTTATCCACTTTTATTTTAATACTTTAATATCCTATTTATGTTGGAGCAATGAAATGTTCTTTCAAATCTTTGTGTTAGTGACTTTAATTTGAACATATTTTATTATGTCAATAAATATAATTGGATAAGGCCGGAGATATAAGCCTTCTCCATTAGGTACAAAGTAGATACAATACATTTAATCTAATTATAAATGCAACTTTAAGTTTATTATTATTTCTAATACATGAACGATAAAATCCAAGAAAAAATAGTATAATACTGCTTTATAACTTTAAAGTGGAAAAATATAAACAATAGATTGAAGCAAAGAAAAATCCAAAAGAAACCAAAAAAAAAGGAGAAATAACAAGTAAATTAAAAGGTCAAATGCAAAAAGAAAAAAAGAAGAAAAAACAAACATATAGTTTATGACTATATAGTGGAAAAAGAAATTTGAATGATATATATACCAGCAAAGAAAAACAACAAAATACAAATCAAAATAAGTATAGAAATATTAAAGGGTCCTAAGAGAAGTTCAATACAACAATACATAGGGGAAATGTTTAAAATCTTTTATATAAAAAACTACAATGCTACAATTTTGGAGTTTACTATACAAGAAACCTCAGATAGTGTTTTATCTAAATTGTATAAACCGTGAATCCCTGATACACTACTGGGACTCCAAGAAAGTTTCAACATGGAAATGAATAGGAAAACTGTTTTAAATTTTTCTCTCTCAAGAAATACAATGCTACATATAATGATATTGCTATGTTCTTAAGCATTTAACTATCTTCATATCCTCATATCAAGGTCACATTGACCTTGTTTCACTTTTAATAGATATTGATAGTCAAATCTATAATTTTGATATAACTATATTTTGATATTATAAAGCCCATGATCATTAAACTTTGTTAGTTGGCATATTTTGAAACCTCATAATATCTTCATTCAGAAGAAGGTCACAGTAACCTACTTCTCATTCAACTGATTTATCTAAGATCTTTTTTTATATTTTGTTTTTGAGTATAAATACGTACGAAATATTTTGTGAGTTTAGGAGAGTTTCATATTTAAAAAAAAGTCGGAAGAGAGACATGAACTGTTTATCAGGTAAACGATGTTGCCGATGTGGTTCTAGTTTAAAGTGTTCACTTTGCAATAACCATAATTATAAAAGGCCTGTTCTTTATCACATCTCGTATCAGCCCTCTACCAATATTAGCCCTCTGTTAGGCTCCCTGACTGATATTTGTGTCTCAGGTTGATACTCGGGATGTCAAATTTACTCGCAGAGACTAGTCGATTAATCGAAGGCTTTAGTCGAGCGATAGTCCGGATCCATTGTCAATCACCACCGCTGCAACATCATCATCATACATTTTGAACAAATGGAAAACTTTTCAACCAGTCTCAAAGTTTAAAGAAAATGTAACCGACAACAAGCCTACTTCTTTCTCTTTAAGAAGTAAATAAGAAGTAGTCGATTACTCGTTGATTATTTGAAACTTTCTGTCCTTTTCAAATAAAATTATGCTACTGTCACATGCCTCTTGTATTTAAATCAAAAACATTTTTAAAACTTATAGTTATATATAATAAATGAATTTGATTTAAGATGAATTGAAATTTATTTCATTGTAATATTTGTTAGCAAATTCTCTGGCTTATACCTTTTTCTTATGACGCTAACACATAATTGATCTACATACATGTACGTATCATCTAAGGCAACTCAAAGGTGTCTCCCGTCCCTAATCCACAATTAAAGTTTCATGAAAGTTTATAAAACAAACGCCTCGAAATAATTATTGATATGATCAAATGTTTAATTATGCAAACATCTAGTCCAATAATTAACTGAATTAAATATTTTACATTAAAAGAAACACCAAATTGGACTTCACAATTACATAATTGCACTTTTATTCAAAACTTATATTTGATATACAAAATCAAAAACGATCTTAGACACCAATATTTTAGCCGGTTTAAAGATGTATCTAGGGCATCAATGGAAAGACAGTTACTTAAGGACCAAAATTGCCGATAAAAAAGCTGTCATTTTCATTCGTAGCACAAAAACTGCTGCGTTAAGAAAAAATGAAATGTTTTGAATTTCATCTACTTTATAACGAGTAATTGACTAAGAAAATTTTAGTGGATGATCGTCATGACCGAGCGATAGTCGAGTACTCGAACGATTGTTGACATCCCTAGTTGATACATAATGTGAAATGGAGATAGATATTTATACAATCACAATAATGATGATACGATACAACTCCGTATTATGAGATTTGCAAGAAGGCAAAATGTTTCTGATAATTCTTAGAAACATTTCCTGTGAACAAGTTATGGGCCGGATTCATCGTAATCTTGTTTGCTGATCCACATCTGTCGAAAGGTGGAAAGAGAAGCAAAGATGGAACCACCGATCCAGACGAAGTACTTCCTCTCGGGTGGGGTAATGATCTTGATCTTCATTGTGCTAGGAGCTAAAGCTGTGATTTCTTTCTGTATATGGTCAGTAATACCGGGGTACATGGTGATACCACCAGATAACACGATGTTAGCGTACATAAACCTACGGATATCAACATCACAATTCATACATTTATATGTGCTTTCATGGATACCAGAAGATTCCAATCCAAGAACGGATGGCTTGAACATGGCCTCTGGACATCTGAATCTCTCGCTGCCAATGGTGATGACCCAGCCGTGAGAATCAGGAAGTTCATTGCTTTTATTCAGAGATGAGGACGAAGTAGCAGTAGCCATCTCTTGTTTAAAGTCTAGAGCAACATAGCACAGTTTCTCCTTAATGTTTCTGACGATTTCCCTCTCCGTTTTGTGGCAAAATAATATCCACGTTCAGTGAGGATTTTCATGAGGTGGTCTGTAAAATGACATCCAGCGACATCCAACTTCATGATAGCGTGGAGAAGGTCGTAACCCTCGTAAACAGGGACTATGTAGGTGACATCATCTTCAATGAAACACACCATTTAATATAGATTTTTTCTCTCGTATTAATGAGATCTTTTCTCGTTATAACGAAATCATAACCTCGTAATAACGAGATCTTTTTTTCTAATAATGAGATATTTTCTCTTTTTAACAAGATCTTTTCTCGTAGTAACGAGATAATCGTCATAACGAGATCTTTCCTCGTAATAACGAGATGGTTTCCCATATTAACGAAATAATTTTCTCGTTATAACGAGATCTTTTCACGTTATTACGAGATCTTTTCCCGATATTACATGATTATAATATTTTTTGTTGTTGCCATATTCGTCTTTTGTAACTTCCTGTGCATCTGTAAACTTTGAAATTATTCTGTTCATGTTTATATAATGAACAAATAACGAGATAGTGTTGAATAGTTTAGAGAAAACATTCCCTCTGAGAGCCGAGGCCCAAAGAGGGGATTTTTTTTTACTAAACTATTCATCACTATCGAGTTATTTATCTTACTTATTGGACCTCAAAGAAACATTGATCCATTCATATATTCAACTGTGTTGTAATACAAAAACATCTAGCCCATTCTTATATCCGAAAGTATCATACACAATAGCCTAACCAAACACACCTTTTATTCATGGACCTGTGAAATACTCACTAGGTGCTCATGTTATATAAAACCTTTCCATTCTAATTATATCAGACATGGATTCAGATGATGAAAATTTTAACCCAAAGTAAATATATAGAGGTCCACAGTTCCGGGAAAGACACGGGTACCAGTTGAATAATATTTTAGACTTGCAAGGAGAAAGGAAAAATCAGAATTTTGACGTAAATTATCAGACAACGATTTGTTAAAGAAATTTGATAGGATTCTTATGGAGTCATAGTGGGATAGTAGTAATAGTGGTGATATTCCCTATATTTTTAAAACTAATGGAAAGGAGTGATATGTTTAAGGTACAAAGAGGAAGTCTAAATGTGTTTACGGAAATGAATTATATGATCCCAAATCTATCAAAATTAGAAAAAAGGACATATTTCTGTTGAAATTTCATTCGTCGCTTATCGGATATAGCAGTATGAATGGATGTGTAGATTCTATGTTATAAATTTGGATTTATGTTGGAAATAAACGTTTCAACATTTTGTCATTTTTAATTGTTTTATGCACTTTTGGATATTTGAATATCCAACTGATGGGCATTTGGATATTTGAATATCCAACTGTAAGACAGTTGGATATATTTATACATCCAACAACTTCTGATTGAGTAGTTAAAATAAACATTGACTTAATACAATGGTGACTTCAAAGAAGTTTTTTTAAAAATCATGTATATTGTGTACATTTCATGCCAACACAGATAGGTGATGAAGTTGTTTTAAGTCAAAATATTAACCAAGGTCAAATGTTTGTTGTGAGGTTGCTTGGAGTCAGTGTCAATAAAACGTGTGTGTTATGATTTAGTATTAAAATGCTAGTAATTGGTTTTTTTTTGACAAAATTGATAATCCACCTATGAAAACTCCAATCTTAACATTTTGTTAAGAAGCGCAAATGATGTGAGTTTTTCATTTTTAAAATGAATGTAGAATTTTAAGAAGGTACTTGTAGTACATATACATAGTACTCTCATAATGTGAGTGATTTGGTGGTAATCAACAATATTGTCACAGCATTCTTAGTATTCCATTTTGAAGACATATGTGGGGTTTTTTTTCATGTATATTCGAGTAGATGTAGTACATGATATTATTTCACTCTGATCTGGTCAAAAGTCAAAATCTTATGTTTGTTAAATGTCGGTCGCGTTTGTTGTTAGGGAGGAGAGTCTTAGTGTGTATTTTTTTTTTTGGGGGGGGGGGGTACCGTTTTTGGTTGGGGATGTATTTCATTAGAAGAATCACTTTGCAACCACTATTGAAATACAACCACTATTGAAACAATTATTTTCAATAGTGATTAGGGATGTATTTCGTTATAAGAATCACTTTGCAACTAAATATTGAAATACAACCACTATTGTAACTATTTTTTCAATAGTGGTTTGGGTGTATTCCATTATAAGAATTACTTTACAACCACTATTGAAATACAACTACTATTGAAATTATTTTTTAAAAAATAGATAGGAATGAATATCATTATACATGTAAATAATGCTTTGTAATCACTATTGAAACCCATGTGGAAAGAGAGAAGTTTTCTTTTGCAAACTGTATTTGAATGCAAGGAATACTTTATATAACGAACAATTCCAAGTACACAATTTAGGTATTATAGACTTGAATATTTTACTATAAAGGTTATGAAATACTTTATACTAATGTTAGGATTTTCACTAACCCATTCTCGCCGATTTGCATGCATATAAATCATGTTTTTATATTTTTTCTTTACCTTTCTTGTTCTATAGATATATCATGTTTTACGAAAATTGTATTTTTTTTTATCTTTTTGGTGAGAACCTTGTTAGTTGCCAGAACTTCTATTCAAACCCACTGTATATTGAATATACAATACAAAAATGCTCAAACCAATTAAATTAAACACAACTACTATAGATATAAATATTGTCTTCCACTTTCACTCAGAGTGGGGAATAGTGAATAGTAAGACCGTCCGTCTGACCGTCAGTCCGTCATCCATTCTGTTTGTGTGTAACACTTTCGTTAATCACTACAGAAACAAATTATTTCTATAGTTGTTGGGATGTTTTCATTATGAAAATTACTTTGCAACCACTATTGAAATACAACCACTATTGAAACAAAATATTTCAATAGTGGTTGGGGATGTATTTCATTACAACCACTATTGAACTAAATTATTTCAATAGTGGTTGGGGATGCGTTTCATCACAACCACTATTGAAATAAATTATTTCAATAGTAGTTGGGGATGCGTTTCATTACAACCTATTGAAATAAATTATTTCAATATTGGTTGGGGATGCATTTCATTATAACCACTATTGAAAGTCAGCATGTGACCCAGTGTAAGATTGCATTTGCTGATAAGGTAGTTGTATCGACCATAGAACTTACGAAAAGATGACCTCAAATAATGTGTTGTAATAGAGGTAAACGAAGTGTTACATACAAACAGAATTATAGAGGGACAAAATTCAGACGGACTGACAAACCCGATTCACTATCTTCCACTGTGAATGAAAGCGAAGGATAATTATATTTCAATAGAAGTTGCTTTTTTATGATTTGAACATATTTCATTGTATATATAATAATCAGTGAGCTTAAACACGTGTTTACAACTTATTAGGTTCTCATACTAATACAAATAATTACAATTGTCATAAAACATGATTTATCTTTAGAACAAGAAAGGTAGTGAAACGTATAAAAACACAGATCAAAAAACTTGTTATACCGGTAAATTTTCTTCACAGCAGTGAAAACTATATCATTGGTTTCATTATTAAAGTTTCCTTATCCTATATTCAAAAACGCAGTTCTGTATTACATAAATCGTGTATTTAGATAATTTGTTAAAGAAAAAGTATTCATTGTTTTCTTAATTCTTTTTTTTAACAAATAAAAAAAAGTGATAAACATTTTTTTTCACATATGTAAATATAGTGGTTACAAAATAATATTTAATATTAAATTTATTCCCATCTACCACTGAAATAGTAATTTCAATAATGATCGTATTTCAATAGTTTTTGCAAAACGATTCTTATAATGAAATACATCCCTAACCACTATTTAAATAATTACATCGTATTTTAATAGTGGTTGCAAAGTGCTTCTCTGTCGGAAGAAAATAAAGTGAACTTATTCATGCCTAAATATATGAGAATATGTATTACCTGCTGCTTATACGAGAACAGTTTTTGGAAAAAAATGTCTTTATAGATATTACTGTCAATTTTCGACTTATAAGAATTGGGGTCATTTTTTTTTACTTTTAGCGAAACCAGGTCTCGTATCATATTTTCATTGTAATCCATACTTAAAATGATTCTAATACGTCGAATAACTTAAACAGTGGGGTATCTAGTGCGGAAATTATACAATTTTTCATGCAATTTAACTCTCTCTCTCTCTCTCTCTCTCTCTCTCTCTCTCTCTCTCTCTCTCAAGTTAATTTCACGATACGACAACGACACAAACATAATTTTTCAACATTTTTTACTAATACATAATATTACACTGATTAGATTATAATGTAGATGTCATCGGTTTCTATATCTGCCAGAAAAAGTTGCAAGATTTAAAACAGGCACAGATCCAATATTTATTTTCAAAAATGACTGATATATTTTACAAGTCAATGTATGGTTTACAAAACAAATGTATCAAAACATTATGTATTGAACATAACAATCTTGTTATTCAACGAAGTGTTTGGAATTTTCCAGTTCGAAAACGTATGTGGATATTAGATTTTATTTGTTTCTTTCTCCCCATTGTGGTATGCCCAAGCTACCATGCCGGTATAAACAAATACCATACACGGTCACATGTTGTTTGTCATTTGTTTAAATTAACAAATGAATCCTCTAAAACAAAATATCAATGTTTTTCTTCATTGACGATGAATTGGGTTTGTGCACTATATTTGGTTTTTCTTATCTTTTTCACATATGTTCAACAAACATGAATTTCGGAGTATTTGGTTAACATTTGATATGTTTTTTTCATTATTTGAGAAGTTTGGGAAAGTTGATATAAGAGATAGTTTTTACTGTAGTATGTATGTAAAGACTCATCTGCGTACATGTACGTCGAAGATACAGAGTTAAATTGCATGAAAATTTGCATGATTTCCATATGCATTCAGAGCCATTTGTAGAAAAAAATGAACAATTCCAAATTTTGTATTTAAAAATCTTGATACCGGGTCTTAAAACAGGAATTTATCTTAATTGCATTAATATACTAGACATATGTGATCAATATGATCATTACGATTAATTGTAGGAAACTATTTTGAAGTTAAATGTTTATATTATGTAAGTATAATCGTATGAATAATATCTTGAAATGTTTATTCTATATGTTATGATGTATATTCTAAATCTTGTGATATATTCTACAATCTTGTCATTATAAGTACTTTCGAAATCTTGTGATGTATTTTCTAAATATTGTGACGTATGTTTAATATTTTGTGATGAATGTTCAATATCTTGTTATGTTTATATCTTATGATGTATGTTTAATATCTTGTGATGTCTGCTCTATATCTCCTAATGTATATTCGATAATTTTGTGATTTATGTACAATGAATGTATTGTGGATATTATGTATTAATGGAAAATGACATTATTATGTCGATTTGCTTTGTAAGGATTTTTTCACTTGTCTTCAAAGTAAGAGTACATATCTTTTATCAAGAATTGGCATTCAGATAAATATGTGAAGGTAACTAGGAATTAGATGTAAATCTAGAATGCTCTACAGAATCAGTTTTAATTGTATTTTGAAGTGTGACTTTAAATTCGTTCACAGGATGTTGAATATTAAACGAACCAATGATACCCTATATATAACCTCTACAAGATTACAGTTTTAAGTTGCCAATGATAATGACCTGACCGTCGGTAAGTTCATAGCTCTTCTCTGAAGATGAGGATGAAGCAGTTCAAGAAAAATAAATTTCTTGACAACAACATGATAACATTTTATTCAGAATCAAGAACGAAACAGTGTTAATAAAGCTTTATCATATTTCATACTAGATTGATCCAAGATATTTCCAAGGGGTATGTAATCTATATTAAAATCCTATCACAGCTACTTGATGGCCAGATGGTCTTTTACTCAATAATCACGTATGTGTAATGAGAAGTACTACTAAACAATCAAAACTAACAGAAAAAGTATCTTATTAAAACTAATGAGTCTATTTAGAAGCATTTCCTGTGGACAATGGATGGTCCAGATTCGTCGTACTCCTGTTTGCTGATCCACATCTGTTGGAAGGTGGAGATAGAAGCAAGAATAGAACCACCGATCCAGACGGAGTATATCCTCTCTGGTGGGGCATTAACCTTGATCTTCATTGTTGGGGGAGCTAGGGTGGTGACCTCCTTCTGCATACGGTCAGCAATGCCGGGAAACATGGTGGTACCTCCAGACAGAAAAATATTAGCATACAAGTCTTTACGGATATCAACATCACATTTCATGATGCTGTTGTATGATGTTTCATGGATACCAGAAGATTCCATTCCAAGGAAGGATGGCTGGAACATGGCCTCAGGACACCTGAATCGCTCGTTGCCAATGGTGATGACACGACCGTCGGGAAGTTCATAGCTCTTCTCTAGAGATGAGGATAAAGCAACTGTCTGCATATCCTGTTCGAAGTCCAGGGCAACGTAGCACAGTTTCTCCTTGATGTCTCTGACAATTTCTCTCTCGGCTGTGGTGGTGAAAGAGTAGCCGCGTTCTGTGATGATATTCCTGAGGTACTCTGTAAGATCACGTCCAGTAAGATCCATTCTCTTGATGGCATGGGGAAGGGCGTGACCTTCGTAGATGGGGACTGAGTGAGACACACCATCTCCGGAGTCGAGTACGATACCGGTTGTACGACCGGAAGCGTACAAGGACAGTACGGCCTGGATGGCGACGTACATGGCGGGAAAGTTTAAGGTTTCGAACATGATCTGTGTCATCTTTTCTCTTTTGGCATTGGGGTTGAATGGGGCCTCGGTCAGAAGGATGGGGTGTTCCTTTGGGACCACACGGAGTTCATTGTAGAAAGTGTGCTTCCAGATTTTCTCCATGTCATCCCAGTTGTCGACAATGCCGCGTTTAATTGGGTACGTGAGAGTTAGCATACCTCTCTTCTCCTGTGCATCACTTCCTACACAGTGATTCAATTGCTGACCAGTTAAAGGATTCTAAAATATACATACAATCACAACTGTAACACATTTTTTTTACTTTAGATCTCATTGTTTGTAAAATAATTAAAACAATAAATGATGCTGTCATTAGACAGTAATACCCGCACCAAGTGTTTGCCTCTAAATAACACTCTCTTGTACCAGTTTTAGTCAAAAAGAAGGCCACATGAAATTTCCGGTACTTTTTAAAAATTATAATTTTCATAAATGCTGAGTTCACATCCCATAATACACATATTGCCTTTATGTACAATTTAGAGTTGAACTGTTTGCATGTGAATTTTAAATTAATCCATAATCTAAACGTTTCATGTCAAAGAAAGTATGGTCTATATAATTATTACAAACAAAATTAAATTATGCCCACCCCAGCGGTTGCCTGCTTTATATATGCTTTTGTGTGCCAACCTCATTGTGTGCGTGGATTTAGTGAAAGGGTGAGGGTGAGAAATCCAGACCCCCCCCCCCAAAAAAAAAAATCATTTATGTAGTAAAATTACCAAAAGTAAGCCTCAGACTTCAACCCCCCCTGCAAACACAATTACTCTGATCCCCCCACTACCCATGGGTAAATAAAACATTAATCAGAATATTTTGATAACAATGAAAGCCTGTACATGTAATTGCAATAAAGAATATTGTGAACAGTGCAAAATAAATGTCATATTGCACAATGATTTTCACTGCAGGACTGCTTTAACGATTTTAAAAGGTGGTATCAAACACATGTCGATATTTATGTGGATAAAAGTACGTTATTTATATTATATATAGTTATATTCTAATTAAATTACTTTCACCGTTTTAGAATTAAACATTTTTACAAACAAATATTTGGCCCAAAAAATAGTTTTTAAAATTTTTGGAAACTTCAGGTAAAAATTAGATAAGCCCCAGCAGGATTCAAACTCTCTACTTACAGGCACATTGTTAACGCTCTAACCCATTGCACTATACTGTTAGGTAACATTGTTTTGGGGGAAAATATTATATTTTATACTTTATTTCGTTCAA
The DNA here is from genome assembly GCA_033439105.1 of Magallana nippona. Taxonomy (NCBI): domain Eukaryota; kingdom Metazoa; phylum Mollusca; class Bivalvia; order Ostreida; family Ostreidae; genus Magallana; species Magallana nippona. Next base: position 8,067,868 of record CM065925.1, read on the forward strand.
TAAGGAGTACATCACAATATGTGGGTGTCCCATACCACCTTAAAGCTGAAAATTTTGCCTTACATGGTTAATTACCTAATAAAATTGTGCAATGGGTTTTAAAGAATAAAGTTATGAAAATACATGCAATATGTTACAATTAAATGATCTTTGTCTGAAGTTACGTACACAACACAGGTGTAAAGGTTGCATTAGCGGGTACTAGTTTTACCCAGCTCTTTGGTTAGATGGGTTTCACGTGGTGTACATGCATATGTTTTTTGGATATGCAGAATAGGATTAATTAACATGAATAAACGGTTCTTTTGTGGTGATCAGCTAAAGGAATTCTTATTGTGCTCTAATTGGATTATTATTATGATGTTGACCAATATAGGTAAGTATAATACATGTAGTAGCGCAATATTATGAGACACCGGTATACAAAACAGTTAAGTTTTACATTCACTTTCTAAAATGTGATCTACCTTTGCGATTATCTTTATTTAAATAAGCTTATCTACAGTTTCTGTCATTTTAGTGAGAATGAAGGCATGCTGCAGCTTTTTTTTTTCATTATACCCCCTATCCCATCATTATACACCAGCAATAGAAAAAGAGTTAATGACTAATTTTCTTTTATTTTAAAATGCTTATTCTTTTTTGTCAAGAGATGTCAAGATTTATGACTCATGAAAATTTGTGCATTTTAATCCTGATTGTTAACATACATGTATAATTATATATATAAAAAAAAAATACATGTGATATTATACTAGGGATCCAATCAATTGCAGAATTGCCAATCGATTATTTATAACTCATTTTGACGGATTGATTTGTTAATCATTTTGAAAATAAAGAAATTTCTAAATACATGTATAACATATTATCAATATTTTTTTATAGATTGATTTTGTAACTATTTAGGGCCCCACTCTGCAGATGCCCTATAGTGATCACTCTGTCCAATTCTGCTGATCATGTCAAGATACTATTAAGACAAATTGGCCCCTGCCCCGTGGGTTATTCCCCCACCCCCAGAGTTGTTTTTAAACAACCACCCCCCCCCTTCTCTGAAATAGAAAATGATAATACATTTTAATAACTGTTGAGATTCCCACCCCTAGACCATATTTATTCTTCCTCCTTGTGTCATTGCACATCAGTTGGTACATGTATATAAGTTATGCCCCCTTTGAGATGCCCAGTGACTTGCCAGAGTTGGAAATCAAGTAATCTATCTTATTCATATGTAGTGTAATTCCTAGCCCTAGCCCAATGTTGACCCTGCTTTGTTTTTTTACAGCAAGCTCTAGGTTTTTGTTGACTGACTTTACAATTTCTACAATTACATATAACAATTTGTTTATCTTTAAGATTAAAAAGCAATTTCCAAAATCTCTTTATGTACATCTGACATCATACAGAAAAATACCAATCAAGAAATGATTTTGCTACTGTAAAAATGTGAGAAGAGACTCTGAATCTCCCCACCCCCTCCCCCCGAAAACATGAGTAGTTGAATATTTTTAAAATATCCTCAAAATCATCGAATCCCCACTCCTAAACCATATATATTTTTGTTTCTTGAACCATGACCATGTAAAGGCAAATCCTTTTGTGGTATTAGTAGGTCATGGCCTCTGGGGGTCACCCTAACCCCACCCCACCCTCCCAAAATCAGAAATGATCAAATAACTTGACAAAAATGTTTGTGATCCCCACCCCTAAAGCATAATTTTATATATTCTTCCTCCTTATACATCTTATGGTACGTTATTTCAATCACAAGATATAAGAGGAGGTCCAGGAATAAGGTTTTTTTATGGGACGGAACATCATTGTGCAGATAGCATTGACCCTCAGAATCAAATTTATATTTCGAAAACCTTATTGCATATCTATGACTAAGCCCCTGCTATATCCCTATAGATGATGTGGCTATTCATTAAATCATGAGAGGAGTTCTGGGAAGTTGGTTTTTTTTAGGAGTGATAAACATCAATTTTCAGCTACTATTTGACTCCCTGGATGAAATTTAAATTTTTAAAACCTTATTGCGCAACTAAAGGACATCCCCTATCATACCCCAAGATGTGATATGGCTATTCATTAAATCACGAGAGGAGTTCTGGGAAGTAGGTTTTTTTAGGAGTGATAAACGTCAGTTTTCTGCTACTATTTGACTCCCTGGATGAAATTTAAATTTTTAAAACCTTATTGCACACCTATAGGACTGCCCCTATCATATATCAAAAGATGAAATAGCTACTGCATAAATTGTAAGAAGAGTTCTGGGAACCATATTTTTTTTGGCAAAAAAACGTCATTTTTTATGACCACAGACCCACGTGATAAAAACAAAAATTCTGAAACATGATTACACATCAACATGACACCCCGAATCATATTCTAGAAGATCATTTGGCTACTGCAAAAAGAAATTGACGTTTTTTGAAACCAGACTTTGTGTAAAAAAAATGTCATTTTCAGCCATTTAATGACCCCCAGGACAAAACTGAAATTTCCGAAACCTTATTGCGCATCTATAAGACACCCCAAAACATATTCCAAGAATTGATTTGTCTACTGTTGAAAAAGTAAAAGGAGTTCGAGGAAGAAGGTTTTTTGTCAAAAAACGTCATTTTTTACCAATTATTTAACCCCCAGGACTACCAGAAAATTTTTGAAACCTTTTTACAAAGCAACATGACACCCCAAATCATACTCCAAGAGTTCAGTTTGCTGGTTTATAAGATGTAAGAGCAGTTTGAGAAAGTAAAACGTGACAGACGGACGGACAGACGGACGGACAGACGGATGGACAGAACAGGATAACAACAATATACCCGAACTTTCTTTACGAATAATGCAAAAAATGTTGCATCTCGTACCTTCAGTTATAAACCTGTATCCTCGGAGGTGCATATGTCGTTACTATCAGAATTTGTGCCATATTAGGCGTTTTTTAAACTTGTTACATTAAATTAATAATAACGTACATATAAAGGACTTATATTTCTTCGTATGACTATACATTATATTCATTATTTTTTTCATCAACCTCGCACTAAATTTCGCGAGATACGCGAGGAAAACAAAAGGGACACGACTCTAGGACTGTAACGAATTTAGGGACTCCGACGATAATTTATCCCGTCGTATCGCGAGATATAAACCGCAGTAGTATGACTTAATGGGTGTCACCATACGAAAATTGTTCTAAATTCTTATAATTTAATAATGGTTCTAACGCCTCATTTGGTTGGCTAAACAAATTCATCTATATTGTATAACCGAACGTTTTAATCCGCTTGACGTTACATTAACTTTTGTACAAATTAACATATTTTTTTTTACTTATTTTAGTTGTAGAAAATTAAATCATAAGCAATAAATTTATTTTTTACTAATGTAATATGATATAACACAACTTTGAAAAGTTTACACTTTATTATAAACCGCGTCTCCCCTTAACTACAGTTATTGTCGAGATAAAAGAGATGCCGCGTTGTGGCAACGCACTTTTAAAAAATTACGCATTTTGAAATTTATTTTTAAATTGCGTTAAATTTTGGTTCAATTAACCCACTTTGAGAGATATTTTTATCAACTGCGTTGAATTTGGAACCAAGTTAACGCACTATGAAAACATTTTTTAAAGTGTTTTATAAAGGTACATCAACATGGAGACACTTTTAAGGGGAGACAGGACGTTGATCATGTGATTTGTGTTGATCACATTACAGTTATTGTAGAATACATAGTAATAGGTAATAAACATTGCGGAAATAAAGTTGTTTGAATCGTTTTTAATATCTATAGATATGGTAAAGAAGACATCTCTATTTTGTTTTGTGCCCCCCCCCCCCCCCAACCTGATTTTCAGTTCATTTTTAGTAGGCTGACATATTTTGATCCGCTGTTTTATATGAAATGCCTTAATTGAAATTATATTAGTTGGGGAATTTTAATGGTTTATAATTTTAGAAATGTAGATATATAAAATCATAGGTGGTTAATATAATCATAGGTATTCTCATTAATTTCTGTAAATTAATGAATCCAAAGAATGTGTATTACTTTTATATGACCAAAACAGAAACTCTTACAAAAAGTCATAACTCCAGAAATAAGGGAAGGGGTGATTCCTATCGTAGTATCTCCGATGAATGCCAAGAAAGTGGCCATGAAATATTTATATTTTATAAAGCATATGCTAAAGTTGATATAAGATTTGTTTTGTTGTTGTTGTTGTTGTATTTTTTTTTTTTAAGAAAATTCCATTTGTTATTCTTTATGTGTTATCACATTCTGTTCAAATTTAGAATAATAAACTCCAATACTTGAAGTGTAGATTTTATGATATAGAAGTTATGATATTGCTATGTAAAGAGGCAAATGTTTTAATTAATCTTTTAATTTATTTCTGTTCTTTAAATTATAGAAGAAAATTTGCCAATAAATTCCATCAAATTAATCAATTATTTCAAATAATTATGAATGTCAAAAATTAAATTTAAATCGTAATGCTAGAAAAGGAAAGTAATTTATATAAAAATATCTCTCTTGCAAGGCAAGAAAGTTGCTGCAAATATAACAAATGTTGTATAGGACATCTTAATGTTGTTGTGTTAAAATAAGCAAAAATATTCATTGTAAAATAAATTTACACTGCAACACCCTGATCCCCTTAATGCACTTTGAAATATTGTGTATAAATTATCGGTTTCGATTTTAAATATCCAAACATATAATATTAAGCAACCTGGAGTAAACGTAAAAAAAAAACGGGGAGAGGGATAAGCTTTGCTGTAAATAGAATACAGTGATATTGAAAAAACGAGCTGGCCAAACATTAGTTTGTCCAATTGTATATTTCAAAATCTGCAGGTATCTCAACATAAACCTTCTTTTCAAATTTTAACCAAGTAAATAACTTCATTTTCAAACGAAGAGAGTTACAAACTAAAAATAAGCATTAGGGTATTTTTTTCTGCACTGATATTGCAAAAGATCATATTGTATTTGATATACAAAACTATCGTATATTTTTTTCTCATCATGTTTGACAGCAAATGAAATTTAAACCATTTGAAATAAGTTATAGAATGATCTCTATAATATGAATTATTATGGTTTCCTGTAAAGCCCAATGGTATATTTTTTTTTACCTAGTATGACGTCCTTTTTAAAAGTAAAGTTTCGGCATACATTACATATTCACAAAGTAAAAAAACGGAAGAAAGGAAGGACAGTTGCTCAGCGATGCAGTAATGCCCATTTTTGATAATACAAATCTCACGAGTTGTTCTTAATCGGAAAAAAATTGAACTACGTGAGCTTATGGGAAAGCTTTTGATCGAGAAACCGTTCATCAAGTTACCTGAGTATGCATTGGGTTCTCCGTTTGATAAATCCCATTAAGCTAAACAGGGTTGACATAAATATTAGTTGTATGACGTGGTGATAACGAACAGTGTCCAATCTCAAAAGTCCAGAAGAAAATTACAAACACGGACCTCTTAAAAGATAGAGGTAGGATCAGGTGCCAGGGAGGAGTGAGCATCCTCTTCTGACCGGTCACACCCGCCGTGTGCTCTTTGTCGTAATGAAGAAAAAACGGAAACAACCGTAGACAATTAGGTGATTAATAATGGTCTAAGAATCAGTATGAAATCGTCAGTCAGTATGCGACCCAGTGGAAGATTGCATTTGCTGACGTCGTTGTATCGACCATAGAACTTACGAAAAGATGACTTCAAACGAGCCTGTTGATAGTCCTGTTTTATCAACTTGTTTGTCAGTAGCCTACCTCGCCTTAGAAATGTTCATACGAAGAGCATGCCCTTGGGTATCGAATTAACTAAGAGACAAAAACACCATAAGCAGGTGAAAAAGGTATATTGCTACATAAGTAAGGAAAGTTGACTGTAGAAAAATTGAAGTTTATCATAAAGTTTTGTTGTTAGGTTACCATCAATATCCATTTCCAGTACCAAACCATGCAACATTTTTTTTAACGCACTTTGAAATAAAATTACCTTTTTCAAAGTGCGCTGACTTGGTTTTAAAATAAACGCACTTTGATTTTTTTTTCCGAAGTGCATTACAACACAATACACCACAAAAGTGACCAGTAAATTATCAGATCTGAAATGCACATTAGCCTGGCACTGATGATAATTATATAGCTTCAGAAAGTAAACATAACAGAAACAGAATGTTAAAAGTTTTAAAATAATGTTGATTTCAGGTCTTAGTCTCCAGTCCCAGTCAATTATTCAGAGGCGGATCACGCAATATGGGAAAGGGAGGGTTCCAATCGATAAATATCAAAACGTGCATATTTCAGTGCTAGCTAAGGTGGTATGGAACACCTGTCGATATTAATGTGGATAAAAGTAAATTATAAACAAAATACTTTCACCCGATTAAAATTTTCAAATTTTAGAATATTTGACACATAAATATAAATTTTTTTGGAAAGGTCAAAATTATAAAAGCCCCAACGGGATTTGAACTCATAACTTAAATTCGTAGTCAACGCTCTAACCCATTGCACTAAGCTGTTAGGTAACAATGTAGTTATGAAAAACAATTTTGGGAAAGAAAGCATGTTTAAAATTGTACTTGATTTAATTGTTTATTTCGATAGGAAGTACGTCATAATATTGAGGTTTTCAATACAAACTTTACCTTAAACCCCCCAGACTTTTTAAACATTTTCCGTGGGTAAAATTCAAACATTTATCTCATCAATATCTTTGTCAACCTCAGGGTGCACATATATTAATCTGTATTTACCCATTGTCGAGCGTTTTGGTTTTGGTTTTGGTAAGGATAATTTGAATAAGATTTAGCCTTAATTGATAAGCCTCCAGCAATGAGAACGTGCATCTGTGCTAAATAGAAAAGGTCACATAAGAACCCCCCCCCCCCCCCCCCCCCCCCAAATATTCAGACAAACTTAGAGAAGCTATTATAGTAATGAAATTTTTTATCTCTTCGAATTTTCAATAATTCTGAGACAATTTTAGCTTTGATATTAATTGACCTGTTAAATAAGTGATCGGATTTATCAAAAAGTAGGGATGATTTATCTGCTACAAGTAAATATATGAAACATGAGTTATACAATTTGTACAAGCAATTGCCGTCCCCAGGAACTTGATGTGGTCTCTTAAATGGGTGCCCTACACCATCCGGCACTAGCGCAGATGCATTATCATATTCAGAGAAGTTTTGAAAAAAATGTACATTTTTATCATCGTTAACATGTAAACCCTTTTCACGGTATTCTTGTAACAGAATTTCGATTCTTGTAAACATTTAAACAAAAACAAAAAAAAATACTTTTTTGATGTTTTATGCGGGTATGAAAATAGCTAGCATTGCCGATTTTTTTCTTGTAATGCTGCCATGCACCTTCATAGTCCGTATGAAAAATCAAATAAAGCATTTTTTTTCTTTTTATTTACATCTGCCTCTGAATCATATAATAAATCACCCATAAAGAGTTATCAAAAATGCAAAAATTATCAATGTTGTCGGCTAGAACGTTACACAGAAGGACAAGCTAATTTCTGCATATATGTGAAGGTTACTATAGTACATGTATCTGCAATTACTTTCTCTTAATGTAGCTTTAGTTTTGATCGATCAAGAAATAATCAATGCAAAGGCAACATAAAAATACAAAGAAGACATCATACGAAGTACAACTTATCTATTATAGCTACTAAAATTAGCTAAACAATACATTTGAAAGAGGTCTTAAAACGAATGCATGTACTCATACGCGAACGTCGTTTTACTCGATCGCTTAGATTTACGGCTTGTCAGTTTAATTATCTATGACATGCAATCATTTTTCTTAATAAAGAAGAAATACTTTGTGGATATTAATGAAAAATATGTGCATTTAGCAATACTGCTTTACGTATTTTTTTTTTTAGATTTCCACAAGCTCTCTCAAAGAAATAAACACCGGATGCTGAAAAAGATTACTTTACTTCAATAAAATATCGATAAGATTTTGTTTATAAGAAATAAATTACGGTCCATTATCCGAATATATTTTAAATAAGCGATTTCTAAATATTTAATGTTAGATACTTATAGTATAGATTATAGATGGAAAAAATTGCCTTTAAATTAGCTTTTTAAGTTTTAAAAAATTATAGAATCATTAAAAAAACACCTTTAAGACATCAAGCAAAAAGCAAAATGACATTAAAACAAATTTATATATATACAAAGTGAGTGAAGCACATAAATATGTTAGTTGTTATTGTTCCGTTTATACAACATTTATACCAACATTTATACCAACAATTTTAAGGAAATTCTGAATCACTAGTACCGTAACATTCATTCTTGGGTGTCCAACAATGGAGGGAAACACAGCTCTGGGACCATCGTCTCCGGCAAATCCGACCTTGCACATTCCGGACCCATTGTCAATAACTAAAGGTACAACATCTCCCATTTTGAATGTTTCTTAAAATAAGATTATATTGTCAGTCTAAAGAAAGTTCAAAATGACTCTGATTACGAATCGTGCGTCGCTTTATGTACGCCTGGTACCATATTATTTACATTCGCAGTATCTATTTTATGATATACTATAAATATTTAAGAATGGTCCGTCGCACCCGTTTGAAGTCTTAAAAGATAAACTAGTTTGCATTCTGTTTTTACATTATATTATTATACCGTATGTATCAATGTCGAATGCCACATCTCACATTTATTAAGCGGAACTTGCTCTTCATTGGTATCACTTTTCCAAAAATGCTAGATGACTGCATTTGAAGTAAGATCCGTAAGGTTGATTTTATTACATTTATTTGATTTTAGTACATACTTTTAATGCAGCAACTTTTTTTTTATTGTTTTTTTTCTAAAGTCTGAGTTGATTTATTAAATATTGAACATTTCAATCTTTTCAATTTGTTTATTTTAGTGTACACAAATTAAAGTAATAACAGCAGCAGACAATCTGCCCGTATAAGTCCTCTTCATACCAAGGAAACAGTTGTCAAAATGAAAAGGTAAATGGTAGCAGATGAAGATTGACTGATATATGAGAAAGTAGAGAAAACTATATTAGATTTTTTTATGCCGTTGTTATATAGTGCCTTTCCCCCCTAGCCATCTTTCCCCCGGAAAAATGGCTATACAGCAGTTCTTCCCCCACGGAAAGCTGACTATATAGTAGGTTTCCCCTCTTTATATAGCCAGATTACCCCCACGGAAAACCTACTTTATAGTAGATTTTCCCCCTGTTATACATTCCGGTCATGTTTATGGTGGACCAATATGGCAATAATTTACAATATCTGAGATGATATTGATTACTCATAATAAAGGTTTATAAATCCATTTATTAATACATAGTATAAATACATGTTTTTTTCAACCTTTCGTTACATCTTTTTGGAACACCTTTGCACCTAATTATTCGGATTTTGAAATACATCGATTTTTTTTCGACTTTTGTTTTTTTTTAATCGATGCATATCTGCAGTTAAGACATTGACGTTATGAGATGTCCATTTTTTAAAAAGAAGACGTCACAATACATTTGATCGTCAAAGATACGCGGGTTTCGATATTAGAAAACTAGAATAAAGCTGGATAAAGTTTTTCACATGAAAATATATAAAAGTTATCTATTAATTATATGATCAAAACAACACATGGTAAAATCTGTATCACATTCAAATCATCCCTCGACCAATATCAGCCCTATGGCCTTCGGGTTGATATTGGAGTCTCGGTTGATTATGGGGTGTGTGCATGTTACAGATTTTCACATATATTATTTTCTATGTATTAAGCTCCTCTCGGGAAAATAACTGACCAATCTTGACTTAATTTTGCAGAGGAAGGATTAAGGATTAGAAATTTATTACCCCTTTGTCCCTAAAGGCCATGGATTTTAATTTAATACCGTTAGAATTTAAGATTTTAAATATAATTATATATATCTACTTCTAAATATCAAACAGGAGACCGGAAGAATTGATTTGAAACTGAAATGGAAAAAGATTATAGCAAAAATATTTGAGGTATCGAATTGAAACACAAATTCCTGATATCATTTAAATCGCTTGAGTGGCCTTTGCTAATATTGTAAACAAGTTTTTATCATTCAAAACATTCAAATTCAAAAAAGTGAAATTCGGAATGGCGGAGGACTATCTTAAATCCCTACGAAACAAATACTACAAAATGTTCTTTATACGTGAAATTTCAAGTTCGAAAAACTGTAAAAACACACTAAAGATCAGAAGGTCTGACACTTGGAAAGGAAAATGCAAAAATGGTGGTTTAAACCACTTCTTTTCTTTTGAAATGAAATTTAAATGATATTTTACAGAAAGTTTTTTTTAATTCTATTGAACCATATTAAAACGTAAATGAAATTGCAATTCGTCAATTTTAAGATAAATTAAAAGAGAAAAATACTTAAGTTATTACGAGGATTGAACGCGGGTTACCTGACGATTGACCATTTATCAAGTCGCTGGGAAATTTTAAGGAAAAAAATCTAGCATATGCATTCATCAATTTTGATAAAAAATACATATTCTGCATTAAATATCAAACCTATATAAACTTTACAAATATTAAAGTTTAAAAATAAATTATCGCTTCCGGAGACGACAGGATGTAACAACGAACGATCTGATGTATTAAATCCGTCGGTAAAGATTATAGTAACATTATATAATTTAATTCTGGTTGTAACGCGGTATTTGATTGGATAGAAAAAATAAGTTAAATTTGTATAACCTGGTTTGCACGTCACAAGACACGTCACAATGCACCAACGTCAAAAACGTAATAATCCGCTTGCCATTACGTTTTTATTTTGAACTGATAAGTATCATTTTTAAAAGTGAAACGCATTCAATTTGTACAGTAAATTACAGAAAATTCAATTATAAGGAATGAACTCAATGTTTACCCAAGTTATACTCGTATAACCTGGGTTGGAGCAATTTACGTTTTTCTATAATCTGCTTCGCGGATTATAAAGCGTAAACTGCACCAACCCAGGTTATACTCGTATAACTTGGGTAAACATTGAGTTCATTTCTTAAATAACTTTGAAAAAAAACCCTGAAGCAATGAAGATAAATCGAAGAAATTTTGATCATTGTTCCCGACCATTAACAACTTCGCTCAATTCAGTGTAAATTAGGAAACAAGAATTAACAAAAATGACGATTCAATTGATTTCGAATTTCGCACATATACACATAATTACATTTCTAAGTCCAAACTATTAAACGAATAATTCTTATCAGATCTTAGAAATGAACAAAGAAATTTCTTTAATGTCATTTTTTTAAATCTCCTATGAGGTGATAAATACTTTCGAATGATATCAATCATCTTGCTTTGATGAAAATTGGTTATGGTCTTAACACATTATTACATCATATGCAACCCTTCAGTTCTTCCGTTCTTCCAAAGATTCTTTAAAACAGAGGTTTAGCCCGGACAAAATTGCACAGACATACGGGCTGATAGATTTATTCCAAAAATTCGCAAAACAATTTTCATTTACAAATTCAGAACACAGGGTCGTGCATATGAGTGTATATCTTGTCAAATCAGGTAATTTATCCAATATTCTCCTAAATTAAGTTCTATGCATTTCATGATACGTTGTTCAATTTTCAGCATTGTTTATAAAAAATAATAAATCGGCAAAACGAAAATTAACTTGTCCAGATGAATACAGGTATATGCAACCTGGGGGTGTAAAACATTGATTTTAATCCTTACTGGGTTTCCATTAATATTTTCATAAAATCTTAACAAAAAACGCGAGGTAGATTCCCCAACTATTGGGGAATAACTACTATATAGTGCCCCCCCCCCCCCCCGGGGGGGGAGGGGGGCTATTATATAGCAGGTTTTCCGGGGGAAAAAGCTACTATGAGGGAAAACACCGATTAAACACAACATGTAAGCCGCTAACACTTTAAAAGCATTTTAATTACTAGCAAAGTTTCTCAGCTGAAAATGTGCGTCTTTTCTTTGTCCAAAACCATATAGTATGACTAGATGATATCCCGCGCAAGCGCGGAAATTAAAACTTTACACACCAATGACAAAATCTAACTGTTGAACCATATTTACTTTTTTCATTTTCGTATAAACTCTGTCATATTTTTTTCTTACTTTATTTCTTAATCTATTCTTTAAAATTGAAATAAAAAACCTACTGCATGGCTGGATATTTAGATGACGGTTAAAAAATCTAAACTGAATTGGATAATATACATGTACGTGGCCTTAATTAATTCTTTTTGTTGCAGCTGAGTGGAAAATGATAAAATGATTTTTTTTTAAACCAGTGAATGGGTATTTAGGACGTCTCTAAATTTTGTTCTTAAGATCAAATTCCAAAATGATAATTTGAGAAAAAGACTGTTTTGAAAAAAAAATTGGGGGAATGTGGTCACCTCCACCCCCCCCCCCCAACCTACAGACACACATTTTAATTTCCCTGTTTAATGCATACATCATTTATTGAGATAGACATGCTTTTTTATTTGCATATTTTAAACCACAGTTGTCAGATTCAAAGTATCAGTCCGAGGGTTTACTCCTCCTTCACTTTCCGCCATTATGATGTAAATTAGCCAAACCGCGTTCCTGAGCACCCGTTCTGGAAAAAAAAATCTTTCCATTAAAACTAAAATCTCATCAAATTGTTCCATTTTATCTATCAACTTTTTATATTAACCAAAGAGTCCCAACCAAGATATGACTATCTGACCTCGATGCATGATGAACCCGTCCTACAGTTTTCGCGATAGCGTTAATTAGTCAAACTGCGTTCTTAGTTACCCCCTTCTGGAAAGTTCTATTCCATTCTTTCGCGAGAGGCTGCGCTTCGCTAGCTTCTATCTATCAAAAGTAAACTCGTACATTCAAGAAACGAATTGCCTAATTTTATTTATTCAACATTTGTCAAATCTTAACTTCTATGTATAATCCAAGTTCCTAATAACTGTATTCATTGTTTACGTAATCATTCAATATTATTTCAAGTATATATTTGGATGCTAATTCCCACTGACTTGGATCCGCCAAAGCGTGTCCACCACATTACTCTCATTTTCGCTATTTCGAGAGCTTGTTTATCGAAAATGAAAGTAGGTTTTTAATTTATTGTACAATAATTACTTATCAGGTAAAATTCAACTACAGCATACGGACTTCATATAACACAATAACAATGTTGAAATACCAAAGGTGTATGCAGTTACTCTGGTGCAGGCATTTTTAGTTTATTTGCAAAAAGTCTTAATTTATAAGTATAGATGCTTTCTTAAAACATATTTTAAAGCTTTTATAAATGCCGATACTGTTTGTAAAAGTATGAATACATACTTTTGAGTACAACGCTAAATGATATTCGGGATATAAAGTTCGTGTATCATTTTATTGAAAAGTAATTAACCCACTTCATAATTCAAAGCAGATATGGAAAAACTTATTCTTAAACCTTATATCATTCTAGATGAAACTACTTAAATATATTTTAATAACCTTTCTTATTAATTAGAAAAACTATTCCAAACATTATATCGTCATATTCTAAAACAGATTAATAAATAAATTGTTTAGGGAATATCTACTTTGTGTACATTGTATTCATCTAATCAGGTTCAAAACTTTTACCAGCCTGTTCATGTATATGACATGTATGTCCAACCTCCATCGAGCTAGTGTTTACCACCTACAATCTACATGAGTTTTACTATCCACCTTTTGAATGAACGGTCAACAAGTCCCAAATTAAACATTAGGATGAATTCGTTTATCCTACTAAAATCTAAGTTTTTGTTTCTGCTGAAATTGGAATCAACTCCCCATGTGAAAGATTATAATAAACTCCTCGTATATTAAAACTATTTTTAAAAATATTTATTTTGTCAAGATCATTGAAAAGGGAATTCGCAGCAGCTTTCATATCACTGTCGAAAGGTTTCAGAGAACAACAATTGTTTGATTAGTCAATAATGATTGTATGATTAGCCAAGATAATCCAATAACGTACAATAAAAATAAAGGAAGTTCAAGAAAGGATCCATTAGGAACACCTTAGTTAGAAAGTGTAAATGACAGAGATTCAATTCAATTCAATTCTTTTTTCACTCAAGACCAGTTCACTGGATATGAGGTTCAACATATGCATATACAAATGAACACAAAAATGTAGTAATAAAGATTAAAAAAAAAAAAGGTTGAGTAGTACAATGCATTAAGTTGTATAGGTTTGTTTTAGGAAGAGCAGAATTTGAGAATTTTCTTAATACATTTTGACAATGTTTTTAGTTTTTCATATGTATTCATCAGCTCGTTAAATTTTATAATATTTGGGTTTTCATATTATCTCTTGGACAAAAACATTTTTCTATCGTTTGCAAAGTGTGTACATTCTAAAATATAGTGAAATCATCCACAATGCTATTAGAATCACACATTGTATATTTTCTAAAAATGTTGTCCATATTATACCATCTACCTGTTTCTTTTGGGAATCGATGGTTACAGGTTCGTAATTTTGTAAACGTAATCCGTAGATCTCTAGGTAAAATCAACAAATACTTTCTAAATTGAAGTTTGTTTTAAAAATTCTATAATTAATACATTTTGGTGAGTAATCTTCTGTACTTCTCTACTCTTGTACAAATTGATTTTGTAATATATCCTTTACTATTGACTTAAGCCTATAATACATGTAACGACATATTGTTTGTTTTTCCCATATATAAGATAACCTGTTTGAGTTGAGTATATCGTGTACACATTTTATCCATGGATGTATAAAGATCCATTTTTGTAACATCTATAAACATAACAATAGATTACATTTGTGAGTTTACAATCTAGGGCTGTCAAAGCTATAAGCAATCAAAATGGAGTGTTTTCAAGCCAGTTTACGATTTAATCATCTAGGCTAAGCCATTATGTATTCAAACATACAAAGTGTACTTCCAATCAAATGCCGTAGAAATGTCCCCGGCCCAAATAAGTCTTACCTATTCAAGTGTTGTAAATAAAAAATAAATATTTTTTTTGTTTCAAATTATCAAGATGTAAAAAGAATAGTGTTCTAGGATTAAAAAAGTTGATTTGTAATTGAATCTCCAGGTTGGAGCTCAGTCTAATATTTGTATATAATTTAATCATCAGCAACGTTAAAGGCAGTTTGCAGATGAGTTAACAAATGAAGTTAGAAAAAGCTTTCAGATAAATGAAGTAATAAAAATAGGTCTGTTCTTAGATTTTTTTCTTCATGACAATTGCCCTTGTTAATTGCATCCAGGTGCAAAGAGAGAAAATTTCCACCTATTTTATATATATTCCACCCACAAAAACAAACAAAACACAAATCATCTAAGGCAGGTATCGCAGTTTATACTGAAATAGCTATAATACACGCATTACAAATGTTTTAACCACCTCTAAATTTAGCGCGGGAAATCTAGCGCGAGATCACTGTGACGTCACACGTTCAAATCTATATTCATTTGTTTATATATCTCGAAGCATGTAAAAAAAATCTCTGGGGTCTCACCAAAGCTTGTGCGCTACTCAATTCGTGTCTTCAAACCTCAAGGCATCGTTAATAACGAGTTAAATGTTAGCCATTTTTGGCATAGCACCAAGGGAGAAAACAGTAGAGATCAGCATTATGGGATGTAGACAAAAAAATTATTGATGAATTTGTAGGTTTAGCTCGTTTAATACTTTTGTGTCGTAATCAGACAGTGTTCTTTGACAAAGTACAATTTATACATTTTTATCTTCATAAAGTGATGAAAGATTATGAAATCTCACTTAATTTAAGAACACAGAAATATAGTATTTCTAAATATATCATTGAACTTTTACCAGTAAGTTAATTGTAAAATTTAGGTTTTTTTTATTGTTATAGTAAGTACTAACTTTAAGTAGAGTCTTCGATATCAAAATATATATCATCTTAAATCACTTCGTATACTTAATCATTGTATATTAAAAGTGTGTACTCTTTTGTGTATACACACGCACCTGTAGAAATGTATTAGATCACTATCAAAGTTTCTCATTTCAAAAACTTAATACATTTCTTAACAAACATATCCAATGACAAATTTAAAGAATACATTAAATTCCTGTTTGCGTATCATCTGCTGGGAAGTTGAGAAGCAAGAAATAAAGCTCAATTTAATTGAAGAAGAGCATTATCATTGACATTTTTTATGAGTTTATTGTGTATAAAATTTAAAAAGGTCTGTAAATGAAGAATTGTCATACAGCCTGTTATCACCTGACGTGTTAGTTTACACTGACATGTTATCTTTGTCGTGTTACATAAGAAAGAACTAAAAAGGTTCTCGGCTGATATAAAACTACATGTTTCTACTGTTTTGCTCGTAAGTTTTTAGGATTGATCACATGAAGAATTCCAAACACTTCATTTGAATTACAATGTATTTATTTCAAGAACAAGTGTTTCTCTCTATATATTTCTATTTTGTATAATCTAAAGCTGTACTGAGGTAATAAACCTAATTATTTTTCAATTAAAGTTTGGAGTTCGGTAGTTATAGATTGTGCAGTTTCTATCGTAAGAGTCAGAAGTTGTACTTGATCAGTAGCTGTACCAGCCAATGGAATTTAATTAACTTTCCATTATTTAAACCGCTACTATATCAAATTTTATAAAAGCGTGTAAGAAAATCCAAACAGGTATGTTTGTATTGATATCGAATCGTATAATCAAGAGTATAACAGCATGACATGAAGATAGCACTTATATTTAATCATACTTGAGAGAGGTATAAAGGGAACACATTCTTAAATGATGCCAAGCAACACTGAATAATCGACAGGTCTGCTTTAAAATCCAGTTTCTGTAATTAAGATTTCACGAAATATATTGTCTACCATAAACTGATTGTTATATGAATAATTAAAATATGCATGATGCGTTAAATTGTATTCATGAATAATTCATGTGTATAAAGCATCTTAATTTCATTCGACAAATACAATTTGTAAATATTAAGAAGAAATAAAAAGAAATATGGTTTTCCTGTATGATAAACTATGTTTAATTTATGATCATAAATGCTGTTAAACTAATGAGTATAATTCAACACGTAAAACATCAAAAATCACATTTATTTTTTTTTTTTTTACTAATCTCTCTTTCTTTTGGAATAAAAAAAATATTACGAGCAAGCCCAGTCTACATTCACTGCATTTACCTTACAAATTTATTTATAATATGACCTAAAACTGCAATTTATGGACATTTTACCATCATGAAATTGGTTAACTAAAGTTAATTTCGTATCTCAATTTACGGAAATAGGAACTAAAGGTTGCTTGACGACACCCACTCTGGGACAATTAACATTGATAAAAGTCAGATACTGTATGGATATTATTTTCACAATAAAAATTCTGAAAAAAAAACTTTAATCATTAAACTAATTATGTTAAGATAAAACATTCGTGTAAACGGCAAATGTTGAGTCCAACGCGTCACAACGATAATATGTGAACCCAATTGGCGCATTCTGCTTAAGTCTGTTTGTCCGCCCGTCGGATATTGCTTATCTAAAGAGTTTCCTTTCCCAAAATTGTGCGTTTCGTAATAAAGTGTCCGTGGGTAGGGGGTATCCAGAGATCTTCAACCCTTTTTTTTTAAAAGGTAAAGATAGAAAAACTCTGTGCGTAAGATCTTTTTCCGGAGAATTTATTTTCCCCTTGGTCCAGTTAGGATCATACTTTACACATAGAGTGCGAATAGGTAGTGGGTGAGCAAATGTCAATGTTGAACATTTTTCTCTAAAACAAAATAAAGTGTCCTTGGGTAGAGAATACAGTGACCTTTAACCAATTTGCAGGATCCAAGGTCACACAAAAATTACCACTTTGTGTAAAATTATTGTCCGAGGCATTGTTGTACTCCCTTTAGTCATGTTTGAAATAAACCTCACCAACTGCGTTACCATGATTGCAGGCATTTAAAATTAGTCGCACATGTACCGTCTGATGGAATATCTCCTGGCATTTTTTAGTACAGCAGACACTGCAAGTCCACTAAACATTGCCTATTATATAAACTTTAAAGCATATGATTCTGGTTCAGCAATTTCACAGCTCTGTGCTCTTTTTCTGAATGCTTGATCGGAATACTCATGATTAATTAATTTAGGTATAATTCAAATACCAATGGTCAGCATGGTCACTAGGTGCATGGTGTTTATAAAATGATTATGTTTTGAAAATGCGCTTAAAGCTAAAAAAAAATACATTTTTAAACTATTGATTAGTTATCAGTATGCGAATCAGCTTTAAGATTTAATGAGCTAACTAATGCAATTGAACGTATTTTTTAAAAAACGGGAATGTGCATATTAATACGCAGACAAATCGATATAAACTAAAATGATTTGATATTGTCTTTCAGTGGCTATTTCAAACATTATAGGATTTCTTTACTCAGAATGAAAATAAAAATCCACTAATGATAATGAAAATTGTGCTATAGACCTTTAATTATAGTGGGTTTTTTTCACTTTCAAAATTGTAGGTCAATAACCTACTTTTTGAGTTAATGGCCATTGAATGTTTGTTGAAAAAATAAGAAATATCCCTCAAAATTTCACACAATGATGGTGATTTTCTTAATTGTGAACATATTACAAATAAGTAAACACTTTAAAAAATGAAATGCATTTATGAATAGCAGTGTAGCTAACTATATATATATATATATATATATATATATATATATATATATATATATATATATATATATATATATATATATATATATCACATGTTTAACTCAATATGCGGTGGATATCACTCATGGGATAATTTTTTTATTACACTGTGTGTTCTTACGCCACGTGACGTCATAATTAAACATTACGTAGGTTTAGCCGGTTGATTGACGTATAATGAAAAACTAAAAAATAATACAGTTGAATAGTGTTGAGTTGTAAAAGTGAAGCATTTAATGTTGTTTTAATTATTTTTCTTGAATTCATAAAGAATTGTTCGAAAATGAAATGTTTCTTTGTTAAACTTCAAGGAATTTTTTTTCCATGCATAAAGTTGCGTCTCGTAGTTAATGTGTTGTGCGGCTCACAATTGAAATTTGTAAAGAAAAAACTGAGATTAACAAAAAAACGTGGTAAAACATGTGATAAAAAGAATCTTTCATGATTTGCGAGTTGGATAAAAATCAAACTCGTCGTGTGTTTTCTATCCCCTCGCCAAGGCTCGGGGACAGAAAACACACAACTCGTTGGATAAAAATCATATACCATCGCAAATCATGAGAGATCCTATATATATATATATATATATATATATATATATATATATATATATATAATCTCTATTAAAAAAAAAAAAAAAAAAAAAAAAAAAACAACCCCCACAAATCATCTAAGGCAGGTATCGCAGTTTATACTGAAATAGCTATGATACACCATTACAGATGTTTTAACCACCTCTAAATTGAGCGCGGGAAATTTAGCGCGAGATCACTGTGACGTAACACGTTCAAATCTATATTCATTTGTTTATCGAAGCATGTAAGAAAATCTCTTGGGTCTCACCAAAGCTTGTGTGCTACTCAATTCGTGTCTTCAAACCTCAAGGCACCGTTAATTACGAGTTAAATGTTAGCCATTTTTGGCATAGCACCACGGGAGAAAACAGTAGAGAGCATTATGGGATGTAGATCAAAAAAAATCTTGATGAATCTGTAGGTTTTGTTCGTTCTTTTTCCCGCGCGCACTGGTTCTTAGAGCTCTCCTCGCTGGCCGACGCTGTGCGCCGGCCAGCTGCGCTCGCTATTAACATGCTTTGCAACGAACTTGATAGCAAAGCTGCTGCACGTCATTACGCTATGTAAAAAAATTAGCTCAATTTAATTTAAACAATGTTTCGTTCTCTAGTATATACATATCTCAAGGTAATGAGTGCATCAGACAATCTGTCGATTTAGTTCTCTGCCTATCAAGCAAACAGATGTCAAAATAAAAAGGTAATTTGTAGCAGATGAAGATTGACTTATATATGCGTAAGTATAAAACAATTTATCAGATGTTTGATACCGATTAAGGTCAATATCTAATAAATAAACGGAGCATAAAGATTTCTAAAATTTTAGTCATGAATTCTCTCCATGATGCTTCGTAACGATCGCTTGGTTTTATATGGTGTACTGGAGCTTAATTCTAAGATAAACACGATGAAAAAACTTGTGTTTTAAACGGTAATTTTCCATGAAATATAAAGGGAACTAGCAATGCATCTTTTTTTCTTTTTTGTGGAATGAGATATACCCAAAATGCCTTCAGTCTATCTTAAAACAGCATTTAAAATTGTCCTTGACCTCTACTTTAAAATAATATTAAATTTAACATATGTATCGGGACTACGTTTTATATGATTTCATATGGAATGTCAAGAAAAGGTTTTATTTTCTCCATAATTCCCTTATAGTTATAAATTACGAGAAAAAGATATATCAACTCAATTATGGAGTCATGATAAATTTAGCACAAAAAAGACTCATTTTATATATCATTTACTAGATCTTGACCTAAAACAAAAATATAAGCCTCTAACACTTTAACTTATCTGTAATTGATTTAACATTGTGAACTAATTTAGATTTTTTTTTAAGAAAACCAAATTACTAAATCCAATTTAATTCCATGTTCAGTGAAACAGGGATAGATAATTGCAAATGACTCAATGATATCAAATGTTATTGTCTTAGGATATTATGATTATATGAAATATAAATACTGAAATGCATTTTTACAATCTTGAGACAACTTTTTCACTATTTACAACTAGAATTTTCGCGCAAATGTTGATCGTACGGATCAGCATTTTAATTAGCTGAAAATGGATTTCTGTTGGTAAGAGTCTAATTTCAAGAGGAAAATCATTCAATAATTGAGAGTTAAAAGAAGAAACAATAACAATTCGTCACGGCAGTTATTTTGATCTGAGATAAAACTTGATATCTAAATAAGTTATTGTTTGCTTGCATAGTATGAGTACATGCGAGTACAACGCCTACTGATATTCTGGATATAAAGTTCATGTATAATTCAAAGCAGATATGGAAAAGTTTATTCTTAACCCTAATATCATTTCAGATGCAACTAGTTTAATATTCCTTTTATAGCCTTTCTTATTAATTAGAACAATTATCCCAAACATTAGATCGTCATATTCTACAACAATCCAATAAATGAATTAAGTTAGGGAATATTTACTTTGAGTAGAATTTACTCATCTCAACAGGTTTAAACATCTTCATGAATAAAACATAACCATATATATCCAACCTCCATCGTGCTAGATATTACCACCTATAACCTACATGAGTATAACTATCCACCTTTTGAGTGGACGGTCAATAAAATTAGGATGAGAATTTGTTTGTTTTTGTTTCTGCTGAGATTGGAATCAACTTCCCATGTGAAAGGATTATAATAAACTCCCCGTATATTAAAGCATTTACTCATTTTGTCAAGACCATTGATAAGGGAATTCGCAGCAGTGTTCATATCACTGGCAAAAACATAGATTGTATGGTTAGCCATACGATAATTTATTATAGTTCAATAGAAATAAATGAAGTTTAAGAAAGGATTCCAGAGGAACACCTCAGTACGAAGTTGTGATTGACAGAAATATGCCATCAAAAAGTATTGTTTCCAACCCAGTCAATCAATAGGTTTATTTTGTAAATAAAGCAATTTATGTTAATCCTCGATATGTTATTGGTATATGTTCTTATATGCATACTATCTTTAATTTACTTGTTTAATTATTTTGAAGACTTACGTAAATTTTCCACTGTTGTACATTGCTGTTTTTATCCGGTCATTAAGATTTTCTATTATCACGAGGTGTTACTGTTTTTAATTATGTTGACGAGCTAATGGAAATAAACGGGCTTCAATGTTGCCTTATTGGGTTAAAAAGGGGGTTTTAACATACATTTTATTACCTATGTTAAACCATTACTTATTTTAAGTCACAAAATATACCTGTGTGCTATATCCCATAAAATGCCTTAAAAACGTCACCAAATAATTTTTACCTATTCAAGTGTTGTAAAAAAAAAATTAAGATTTGAAAAAGTAGTTTTCTAAGTTTTAACAAGGTGATTTGTATTTGTGCCTTCAGGTTTGAGCTCAGACTGGTATTTGTATATCAATGAATTATGTACAACGTTAAATGCATTTGCAGAGAGCTGACAATTTTCAGATTTTCGAGATTTCTGTATCAGATTTATATTCTTCACTATTCGTCGTGTACATGTATTCATAAAAGCTTTATCTTACGGTCGAACAGAATAACACTGTTTAATGCTTAGATTTATCCATTCAGCAGAAAATTTATGTTAAATTTCACCATTTAACTTTGTTAACTTTAATTTGTTATTTATGAAGCATTGATTAAAAAATATCACATTTTTATAATATAAAATGTTAAAATAGAATATATATCAATTTTTGTTATTTTAATGAATAAATGAATAAATTCATTACATGGTTGAAATGAAGTTATTATACCAAATGTGAAATACATTTGATGTAATACATATACCTAAAAGAAACTTCTAAATATCAATTTCCTACAACCAATGTTTTTTAATACTTTTGTGTCGTAAGCAAACAGTGTTCTTTGACAAAGTATAACTTATACATTTTTATCTTCATAATGTGATAAAAATATATAAGATTTCACTAAATTAAGGAAATCAGAAATAACGTATTTATCAAATATATCATTGAATTTTTGACAGTAAGCAACATTGTGAAATTTAATTTTTTTTATGATAACATAAGTACTATATTTGTGCATACACATGAACCTGTAGGAACGTATTAGATAACTATCAAAGTTTCTCATTTCAAAAACATTGTATACTTCTCAAAAACATATCAAATGAACAAAAAATACATCAAATTAACAAAAAATACATCAAATTCCTGTCTGTGCATCATCTGCTGAAGTTGAGAAACACGAAACACAGCTCAATTTCATCGATGTCTTTTTATGATTTTATTATGCGTGACAAAATAAGAAAAGGTTTGTAAATAAAGAATTTGTCAACAACCTCTATAATCATCCGACGTGTTAGTTTACAGTGACATTTGATCTTGGGCGTCCAACAATAAGGAGGGACAAAAAGGTTGTCGGTTGATGAAAATCTACATGCTTTGCGTGTTTTGCTCGTAATTTGTTAGGACTGAAGAATTTCAAACATCACGTTTGATTTATAGCGTATTCATGCCAATTATACGAGAGTCCACCTCTAGATTTTCTAGTTTGTAAAATCACAGTGGTACTGAGATATTATATCTATTCAATTTTTAATTAAAGATTGGAGCTACGGTATATAGTCTACTCAGGTTAATGTTTAATTAAGTTTATAAGAATATATGTAAAACGATTATATTGCAACATATTAACATTAAAAAATCCCATTTACAATTTATTTGACTAATTTCTATCTTAACTATGGAATAAAGATTAGTTCAGTTACCAAGTGCAGTCTACACTCAATGCACTTTGCTTCTCTCTTTTATGAGCTTATTTTTTTTTTTAAAATATAACATAAAAACTGGAGATGTTTAAAGATAGTAATGTTTATTGTGTAACTTAAACAACAATTATGTTAATAATTGTATTTATGTGTTGAATGCTATAATTTTATATGCTTATTAATTGTGCTTGTAATGTTTATGGATTTACTAGTTGATTAAAGATGTTGCATTTCTTTCCCAGGCTTTGTAGAAGTCGTTGACCATATTATGTAATTTCCCTTCAGTTGTTACTGTCCATGTCTATTTTTAGCTCGATACTCTAGTCTTAAAACCTCCCAGTGACCTGTTATGTAGTTGTAAAAAATTCCATGGTGTAATTGTTACATAATTAAATTTAATAGCCAATCAAATAAAATGATACGGTCACGTGTTTTGATGCGGTCAGTAGCTGACCAGTGAGCGTAGGGTCATTCTATCTTCATCGATGAGAGTGTAGCACGAGAAATGTTTTGATACAAGCTGACTTGGCCATGTGGTTAGATTTTCTTCAAAATTTCAATGGAAAATCAGTTCTTCTCCCAGAGGAATGGGAATCTTCAGATGTCACACGATTATTTACAGATGCTTCTGGTTCGTTAGGATTTGCTGCTGTGTTTGGATCAAAATGGTTTGCTGATGAGTGGACAAATTCTCTTCTACCTTTGCAAATTGCAGTAAAAGAATTGTTTCCAATTGTTTTGTCTTTGGAAATTTGGGGTTCAGAGATGGCAAATAGGAAAATCCTATTTATGTCAGATAATATGGCAGTGGTAGAGGTAATCAATAAATAGTCTAGTAAGGAAAAGTGCCTTATGCATCTACTTCGGCGTTTAGTATTGGTGTGTTTATCAAAAAACATATTCTTTAAGGCAAAGCATATTCCTGGTAAATATAACGTGGTAGCTGACTCCCTGTCACGTTTGCAATTTCAGAGAGCCAGGGAGGTAGCACCATATCTCGACCAACAATCAACTGCCATTCCCAAGCATCTATTGCAGATTTGTCCTCAACCACCCAAACAATCTTAGTTGCTGCTTTATCCCCTTCTGCGCGATTATCATACAGACGTTCTTGGGAACTTCTTCTAACATTTCGAAAGCATTCAGTGTCGTTACCTTTATCTACAGTTGATATTTGTAATTTTATTGGTTTCCTGTTTGAGAAACAATACAGTTCCAGTAGCATTGCATCACATGTATCTGCACTGAGTTATATACACAAAATTGTTAACGTTCCTGATCCAATACAAACTTTTATTGTTCGGAAACTCCTTAAAGGCTGTCACAAGCTTCTTCCTTCTCAAGACGCGAGATTACCAATAACACTGAGCATAATGCACAAAATTCTCTCTGCATTAGATTTCACTGTTTCAATAGCATCAAACCGTGTGCTTTTGCAAAGTCTTTTTCGTCTTTGTTTTAATGCCTTTTTACGTCTAGGGGAAGGTGTCACAAAAAAGGTATCAGATAAAGACAGAGTACTTCAGGTTCAAGACATTCTTTTTATGGGAGATAAGGAAATTCCTTCAGCAGTTCAAATTGTGTTAAGATACCATAAATCACAAAAGAGAAATGACCCTATAATCATATCTATAGAAGCCAACCCTGTTTCCAATTTCTGTCCAGTACATTTTCTAAATAGGTATAGATCAATGTTTCAACATGTTTCAGGCCCCTTTTTCCAATTGATCAATGGCTCTCCGGTCACCTATTCCTATGTTACCAGTGAGCTTTCAAAAGCCATAGCATTTGCAGGACTTGACCCCCATAGATATAAAGGGCACAGTTTTCGAATAGGGGCAGCAACACATGCTGCACAGTTAGGCTATTCTGAGAGTTTTATTCAGCATTTAGGCCGCTGGAACTCGAATGCTTTACACAGATATATTAGGATACAATCTTTTCAACTGTAATTATATGTAACTGCATCATTTCTAACCCCTGTATTTTATTTATAGCAGGTCAGTGATTAACAGCTGCTATTTGTCTGTATCAAAGAATGTCCTTAGGTTTAGATATAGTATGTTTACATGTGTAGCAATTTGTTATGATAGGTCAGTGTTTAATTGCTATTTTAAAGTTGCACAATGTGACTTGAGATATTGTTAGTACAACTTTTAATCTAGTATATTAGAGTTATATGTACAAGTAGTAACTGCCTGCGGGTTTCACCTCAAAATTGTCTTTCAATTTATATTTGTACGGGTAAATAGCATAATAGAATTTTATGCCCCAATTACCAGGTCAGTGTTTAACTGCTGGTAATAGTGTGCCTAGTCAGTGTTTAACTGTTGGTACATTTGGCTGTAAAATGTGATTTGTGAATGTGTTAATATCAGCATCAACAAGTGCACAATTCACCTTGGATGGCACAATGGAATTGCCAATTGTCATTATGCAATTCACATTTTGGTGGCATATTTTATTTTTGAGGTGCCATCTTTTTGCTGGTTTTGTATATATTGTATACAATTTTGAACAAAATATTGTTGTTCTGTAAGTTAAGGGGATCAGCATATTGATAAATTATTTAACATTTTGTGTGAACAGTTTTTGGTCTGATCCCCTGCTATGTTGTTTATATTTTTCTTTATTTTCGTCATTTTTAATAAATGACATGTTTCATCTCTCACCAGTGTTGAGTTCATTTATCCGACAGTAAAAACAGAGCTACGGTGAGGGTGTACAGCATGAGAAAACATAAAATATATAGTTTAGAAAGACGATAAGAATTGCTTTTACATGGTACTTTTCAATAATGGAAATCTTTATTGTAAGTTATTTTCCCTAATTTTATTCCGAATTATGATTTATTACAATAGTACACATAACAAAGAATAAACTTAAATACCAATATTCACAATGATATAAATGACGTGGTGGTAACGAACAGTGTTCAAATTCAAAAGTCCAAAGGAAAATTACAAAACAGGAGCAGAGCAAACAGACCTCCTAAAAAAATTAGAGATAGGATCAGGTGCCATTGAGGAGTAAGCATCCTCTGCCGACCGGTCACACCCGCCGTGCGCCCAATGTCATATCGGTAAAATTGTCATTTTCGGGGAAATTGTCGTAATTTGGGAAAAATATCATGATCGGGAAAAACGGAGAAAAATCCGTGGACAATTTGGTATTCAATCATTAGTCCAAAACACAGCTATCACGGACCTCTGGAAAACCTAGGAGGCAGGATCAGGTGCCATGGAGGAGTGAGCATCCTCTGCTGACTCGTAATCGGGAAAAACGGAAGTCCGTAGACAATTAGGTGATTAATTATGGTCTAACAATTAGTATGAAAAACGTCAGTCAGCATGCGACCCAATGGAAGATTGTATTTGCTGACAAGGTCGTTGTATCGACCATATAACTTACGAAATATGAATATGATATTAAAAAATATAGTCATGGTAGTAGTTTTGTTATATTAAAAGTTAAAATCAAAGATCTCTAAACTTAATTATAACAATCTAGATTGTTATAGTTAAGTTTAGAGATCTTTGATTTTAAACTTTTAATATAACAGTTTTATTGTTCAAAGTGTGCCTGATTTAAAAGTAGAATATATTAATAATATGTAAAATAGGTATGAAAATATTTCACAGTAATATTCTAACACCAATTAAGCTAATATAGTAATTTATCTCATACGTGTGGTGTATACTACCCGTGTGATAAACCTTTGCTTTATCAAACGGGTGATGCTTTATCAAATACTTCCGGTCCGAACTATTTTTGAGACAGCCCCTCGCATCAACGCTTCAGTAACCTATTTTCGAAGACTTGCTAGTATTTTCCATATAGATATATCTACTTCCAAAAATTGATTTAAAATGGATTTTGTCGAAGATTTAAATAACAAATATGAAGGAAAACACATAACTGTGAAGTTTATAAAACTACAAATCGCGCTAGCTATCAAGGAGTTCATTCTGACGACGCAATTTTATGAAAATAAAACGCTTTGGTTGTGTTTCTATACAAGAACTTACCGAAATAATATCTCCCAAGACTTTTATTTCACCAGCAGTAAGCATCCTTATTCAATATTTTCAACTTAGAATCATTAGGCTAGTGTTCGTTTTATAAAACATCAACAACTGTTCCTCGTTCGAGTCAATTCAAACTAACGAGCATTCACAACTTAGTGTATGTCAACAAACTTGATTATTCAAGTCTTCTGATCAGTATTTCCATTTAATTAAGTGATTAAGCTCTAAAAAAAATAATTTAGAAATAAAAAATTATTTCAAGGTTTATTTCAGTGAAACTTTACATTAAAACAGTTATATTTATCTCCGAAATGACGTACTCAATTGTATTGCGCAAGGTCACAATAACCGCATAACACAACGTTGCATCATCGTTTAATCTTTGAAAAAAAAATCAATGCGGGTCATATAAGGGGCTGTCTCAAAAGCTTCATAATATAAATCAAATTGTATGAGATAAATAGAACATCTATAATTGTGTGATTTTATATTTGCTTTATCCAACTCGTTGAAATGGTAGTAGTTTTGTTATTGTTCAAAGGGTGCCTGATTTAAAAGTAGAATATATTAATAATATGTAAAATAGGTATGAAAATATTTCACAGTAATATTCTAACACCAATTAAGCTAATATAGTAATATATAATATAATATAATATAATATAATATAATATAATATAATATAATATAATATAATATAATATAATAGCTATTATTTTGCATTTAAAAATGTTCACTGACAAGCAATTTTGTATGGGGCTATGCCCATCACCATCAGAGTACAAAAATTACTTCCCTACTTTTGTGGAAGCCGAGGGTCAGATACCCATGGTGAAATAAAATTAACTCAATTTGGTCAACAGCTTTTTGAAAAATTGAGAGTTGGTATTGTATCCTATACGATACAATCATTGACAGAAGTGCATCACACATAGCAGTATCCACCCAGGATCAGATAGTGTGTTTACTTTGCATTTATCTAAACAAAATTCGATATCTTCATTTGGTATTGATTTTAAGCTATATAAGTTTTTGTAGTCGTGCTAAGAGTTGTCATTAGAATTTTGCTATTCGAAATTCGAGTGCTGAGAGATTCGTTTGTAGTTTGTATGATATGCAGCGACTTGAGCCATAATTTCACCCAACTTGTTTTGCCTAGGCCAAGCAGTGGAGTGGGTGTGGATCGATTCATCTCTATCTAAGCTAGACGACCAAAATCATCGAAGTTTTGTTTTACACAGAGCCTCTATTATTTCTGTCATAAAAGCTACATTTTGATTCAAAAAAGGTAGAAAGACATATCATTTTCTAAATGTTTTGGCATCTAAAGCAATGGCCGCAGACTGAATCGCATGTGCTTTGGGATAATCACATCATATCATATTTTGTAAGTTTTTGTATATATATATTTGTATCCAAAGACAGGAACTAATGGTTGCATGATGAAAACCCACTACGAAACAGTTTAAATTTAAGAAAAATTTCGGATCTATGAAGATATTGTTTGTCAAATTATTATGATCCAGTCTGCGTAATCAGTCTGTCCGTCGCCTGACGGATTCATTTTGTCTAAAATATACTTCCTTTCTAAATTGTAAGATTGCACTTATCAAAATAAACTGTCCCGGATTTCATTTTGTCTAAAATATACCTCTTTTCTCAATGTTTAGAGTCCCTGGGAAGAGAATGTCCAGAGATCTTCGATTTTTTATGGATCAAAAGACAATGTCAAAAAACATCTATGTGTAAATCTTTGATCTGAGAATTTTTGTTATATCCCCTTATTCCGGTTAGGCTTCAAAGTTTACACTATAGTGCTAAAAGGTAGAGGATGAGCAATGGTCAAAGTAGAACAACCTTTCTGTACAAAAAAAACTTTTCTGGAATATATATTCTCCTCCTTTGCCAAGTTTAACTTAAACCTTACCAATTATATGAAAATGGCTAGTTATGCAAGGTTATCTTCGTGTAAATCTCATTTGGTCTGCTCCAGGGCCATATCTTGACAGGATAAAGATTTAAATATAGGATCATTTTTTGCATGCCCCTTCGTTTAATTTTTTGGGTTACATGTAGCATGAAGCATGTAGCAAGAGTTTAAATAGATAATTTAGTCGGATTTGACTTTATTTATATCAGTTTTAATCTTCTAGGGACGTGCTTATAAGAAAGAACCATTAATTTTTGCCTGCACACACAGTTTCTATTTTGAATAATGAGGACACATTCTAGTTAGTTTATGTTAAATATTAAGAAAAATAAGTGAATAAAAAGATTGGCTTTAGTTTATCAAGTTCGCGACATTGTCTTTACTGTTAATTAGCTTTTTCTGAATACTTCATTTATGGATATTTGAGGCAAAATAATAACATATGATTCTTTAAATATATCAAAATGCTACAAAACGAGCTAAATCTCGAAAAAAAATGACATGATTTTGAACAAAATATCTCAGAACAGTCTTTAAAGGGGTTCAGTCCTCTGCTTTTAAGAGACATTTTTGTTTCTATCTAAAATTTTCTGCACCATATATTATTTTTTAACATATGTGTACAGTGCTAAATTAACCGTATCAATTAACAAACCCAGTAGTAGGTAGCTGTGTAAAAAGTCTTGGTTCTTATAAGCATGATCCTAAAAGATTAACCCTTATTAAATTTTTGAAAATTGAAAAAACCAAGTTGTAATCAAATGAACATTATATATGATATTCCTTTTACCCAAATGAAATAGACAGAGGGACATACGAAAATACATGTATTCAAAAAGTACTATTTAATAAATAATAGTATAAATAATGGATGACGTATATCCACTAGTGCAATAGAAATATACCATTAATTGTCAACGCTGTACCATCTTCGCTAACCAAGGATTTCTGATCTGAACCGCTCCTCACGAACGTTCGTGAGGAGCGGTACGGATCAGAAACCCTTGGCTAGCGAAGATGACGCTGTACTTATTTTGCGTTTTTATTTTTACAGCATTAATGGATGTGAATTTTGACCATTAGTGATATAATTTTGAAGTGTATCATTAATGGACGGCTAGGTAGTTCGTTCATGATAAAATTATATCATTAATTGTCAGAATTTTGACCACCAATGCAACTTTATATCATTAGTGGATACTGTATCATTAGAGGTTACTACATGTAATAGCCTCTGATTGATTTATATCATGCTTGTAAGTAATATCGAAGGTAAATAAAACGGAGGAGCATTCTTTTTTATAGAAAAAAAATCAGTTCTATTTTATTTGGAAATGACTGCGTTCTAATTCCTATTTTAAAATTTAAATTTCCACATAGTTTCCAATGTTAATTTTCTTTTGAATCTGAGCACTGTATTTTCTTTTAGTATTACTTACTAAGAAAGCCTTACCATCGTATTTTTAATTTTTCACTACCTATGCAATCTAGTTTACTTCTTAGATGTTCAACACAAGTGTTTGTTTTTCCGTTTTTTCCCCAATTACGACAAAGAGCACACGGCGGGTGTGACCGGTCAGCAGAAGATGCTCACTCCTCCTAGGCACCTGATCCTACCTCTATCATTTTGGAGGTCCGTGTTGCTCTGCTTTGAATTTGTATTTCGTTTTATGGATTTTTGAGATGGTTGACGGTTTGTTATTGTCATTTTTTCATTGATACTTAAAATTATTGCAATATTGTTCTTTAGAAACAGTCTCAAATGTAAAACAATTAAAATAGGCAGAATGGCCATTGCAGAAAAAGCTTAATTTGTTTGATTATCAGTGTTTGGATTGTCTTTATGATAGGTGTACTTACTTTTAATCTACTGTTCATTTTGTCCTTGACATTATTTTTATTTTTTTTTTCAAATTGTTTAACGCATTGGTGTGAAAAAACTTAGAAAGATGACCTAATATCAAGATATGCTGTATAGTTATTTTATATATATATATGTATTTATTTATTTTTTTTTTTTTTTTTTTTAATCATACGAAGGTAAACATTCAATTCTCAGGCACAAAACTTGATATGCTTATCATTTTTTAAGTAAAGCGAGATAACTCTTTTACATTGATTGCAAAGCTGTCATTTTCTGGTCTTACAAAGAGTCAAAAATTGGTCCCACCGACCATAAAGTTTGAATTGTACTCAAATTCGTCACAGCTAAATATCTCGTAAAACTCGTCAAGATGAATTTGAATATAAAATTTTATTGTTCCTACTCAAAAAACCAGATAATTATAATGTCTCCTTAATATCGAGACAAATTGACAAATTGAGCATTGTTTATAAAAACACAACAAAAAAGTGAGTGCATCCAAGTGCATGACGTCTTTCTTTATCAATGACGTCAATTGGATGAGTAAAATTCCTCACCAGAACCCCTGTACGTATCCCATTTTCTCAAATCTTCTCACTATTTAAAGAATGTGTTGCTTGTTGAGTTCTTTTCCACAGGGTATTCTTATTTTCATTATTCGAACAACTGTATCTGGAGTCTGTGTTTGAAAATACAGTTTTAAAACAGATGAAGCCTACTCTCTTGTCCGATTAATCTTAAATAAAATTCAATTCAACCAAAGAAATATTATGTAATCTTGTGACATCATAATTCAATGAAAAGCACGTTTTTCTCTCAAACGTTTTTGTGGGAAAAAATTAAACTATTTTACCTTAAGTTTTATTGGTGGGACAATTTACAAGTTTTGGCAAAACATTATTTAATTCATATGAATTTCAAATGGTATCAGATATTCTGGGACACCCTGTATTTTTTAAATGCTTCCAAATTGCTTCCTTATGAAAAAGGAAGGTAACAAGAAAGCAACCCAAAAGTAATGCAACGAATTGCATTTGCAGGCTAGATTAAAGAAAATTATATCAATATTTGCAAAATTATTATTCTAACGGTAGCATGAATCACCATAACGCATATTATACAAGTAAATATGATAAATCAAAGTATCACTAGTCACCCATGTAACACTCTGTTAATATAGTAATAGCAGTTACATTACATAAATCTTAGATAAGCTATCAGCTGTAACAGTTTCTCATTAAAGGTTAGAATATAAACAATTACACCATTCACAAAAATAAGTTATTATATTTGATATGTTTTACATTATCATATTTAGAGTGCATTGAAAAATCAATTGCGTCATAAACATATTATGCCTGAGAGAGAGAGAGAGAGAGAGAGAGAGAGAGAGAGAGAGAGAGAGAGAGAGAGAGAGAGTTGATTATGGCCTTTAGACAAAGTGTAATTCCCTATATATTCTTTTTACTTGTATATCTGGAGATGAGGTTGGATGTCATTAGTACTCATCTTCTTTCGTCTCTTTAAGTGCTTTACCTCTACATTGTGCAGGCAATTAGAATTCCCATGGTCTTGTCAGTTTTTATGCAAATCCACAAAAACGGATTGGATGTAGACAACAAACCGGAAAAAAACATGAATTTTTAAATATTTTTGGACTGAACTTGACCTTGATAACCAATAAAACCAAATGTAAACTTCACAATTTTACCAAGTTTTATGCACTTAAAAAGTGAACTTTGAGAAACAACAACAATTTTAAATAACACTAGATGATATCCCGCGCAAGCGCGGGAAATAAAACACTTTACACATTACTGACATAATGCTAAACTGTTGAACCATATTTTTTTTTCATTTTCGTATACACTGTGTCCGATTTTTTTCATAATTGCTTTCTTACCTATTCTTTAAAATTGGAATAAAAAACCAACTGCATGGCTTGATATTTAGATGACAGATGCAAAATCTAAATTGAATTGGATGATGTGCATATACCTTGCCTTAATTCTTTTTGTTGCATGAATGACAAAATGACAATAACAAACTGTCAACCATCTCAAAAATCCATAAAACGAAATACAAATTCAAAGCAGAGCAACACAGACCTCCAAAAAGATAGAGGTAGGATCAGGTGCCTAGGAGGAGTGAGCATCCTCTGCTGACCGGTCACACACGCTGTGTGCTCTTTGTCGTAATCGGGAAAAAACGGAAAAGTCCGTAGACAATTAGGTGATAAATTATGCTCTAACAATTAGTATGAAAAACGTCAGTCAGCATGCGACCCAGTGGATGATTGTATTTGCTGACAAGGTCGTTGTATCGACCATAGAACTTAGGAAAAGAGTGGAAAATGATAACAATTAATTTTTTTTAACCAGTGAGTGGGTTTTTAGGACGTCTCTAAATTTTGTTCTTTAGATAAAATTGCACAATAATCTTCATTATAACTGTCCCAAATGAGAATTTCAGATAAAGACTGTTTTGAAAAAAAAAAACAATTTGGGGAAGGTGGTCACCCCCCCCCCCCAATTTAATTTCCCCGTTTAATGCATACATCATTTATTCATATAGACATGTTTATTTACTTGCATATTTTAAAACAAAGTTGTCAGATCCAAAGTATCTAACCGATGGTTAACTCGCCCTACACTTTCCGCCATGATGTAAATTTTTCAAACCGCGTTCCTGAGCACCCCGCTCTGGAAAAAAATTCTGCTGATCAAAACTAAGATCGCATCAAATTGTTCCATTTTATTTATTAATTTTTTTAACCAAAGAGTCCCATCCAAGGTGTGACAATCTGTCCGCGATGCACGAACAACCCGTCCTACACTTTTCGCAATGGCGTTAATTAGTCAAACCGCGTTCTTGGTTACCCCCTTCTGGAAAGTTCTATTCCATTCTCTCGTGAGAGGTCGCGCGTTGCTAGCCTAGCTTCTATTTATCAAAACTAAAATCGCGCTTTCAAGAAACGAATTGCCTTATTTCATTTATTGAACATATGTCAAATGTGAACTTCTATGTATAATCCAAGTAAGTTCCTTATAACTTTATTCATTGTTTACGTAATAGTTCAATATTATTTCATTGCAAATATATATTTTGATGCTACATTGTAACTCCAACTGACTTGGAACCGCCAAAGCGTGTCCACCACCTTACTCTCATTTTTGCTATTTTGAGCTTGTTTATCGAAAATGAAAGTAGATTTTTAATTGTACAATAATTACTTATCAGGTAAAATTCAACTATAGCTTACGGAATTCATTTAACACTTGTTGAAATACCAAAGCAATTATTCTGGTGCAGGCATTTTTTAGTTTATTGGCAAAAAGTCGTCATTTATAAGTATAGAAGTACCGGTACTGTTGATACATGCATATGTACACTATTACAGGTGAGTTACTTGTATGCGTAAGAATGATTTTGATATTGAAAGCAGTTTTTATTTAGGTGACTTTTAATTTTCAAAGTTATAAATATTGGAGACACGTAAAACTGTTTGATTGGCAGTATAGTTAATATGATATCTTAAAGTGCACTTCACTTGAAATTATAGGCATATGAAGTATTTTAGTCAGCATATAAATATCTTTATTTATACTGTTTTTGGAAATAATCTTTACTTTATTTTTTAACTTGAAATACCAGTATAACAGCATACCCAAACCTCAGAGTGTAGAAAATGGAATCACATTTTATGCGACTAATACCTAATTGGCTTCTAGGCTTCGCATGTATTTGGTTTGGTTCCATCTGTCCTTTACAACATTTTTATGGGCTGAGATATGACGTAAATAAAAATACGAGGGTTGTTCGGAAATTATTGAAACAACACAAATATTTCCCTTTTTAAGTGACGAATTTTGATTAACATTGGCATAAGCATTAAAGAAACCCGAACAAGTAATTGAGCAAAGTAATATTAAAAAATATGTAATATTTTGTTTACGACGTTACATAAACAAGTCAGTGGTCGGGGCACCCGGCGCAGGCATAAGCTCGGGAGATGAAAACATTTAAACAACTACTTACTATGTGTCGAGAGAACAGCAAGATTAACTTTTATATGTTCATCATGTTATTTAGTGTATCTTACTTTTATGTGCCCCTTTCAATAGTGTTTGAGTTGAAATACGAAGATAGTACAAATATATTAATTACCAAGCAAAAGAAATCTGAACACGACGCTTTATCGACGTTTGACGTCAAAGCGGCGCAGCAAAATACATCAGATTGATGGGAATCTCGGAAGAAAAAACTTTCAGGCCAAGTAATTGCTTAAACAAGAACTATTCAATGTAAAGGGGTCTAGAGCTTCATTTTATCGGTTATATTTTACTTAATGTTATCTGGTATTAAAACAAAGGGACTAAATATCAACTACTTTTTACACACTAACTAATGCCAGCAGTTCCAAAAATATATATATATATTTTTTTTTTATATTTTTTTTTTTACAAAAAATCAAGAGTGATAGAGTATGTAGATTTTGGCATCTTTTAAAAATGAAAACAAAAGATGAGAATAGTTCAAGTTTTCCGTTCGGATGTCAACAGTTCTAAAATTTTTACAGAATGACTGTAAGAGACGTTTCACAGAAAGTTGACTTTTAAGTAAAAAGGAAAATCGATTTTTTCACAAAAAATCAATAATGGATAGAATATGTAAATGTTGTATCTGAAAACAAAAGATGATAAATAGTCCCTTTTTCCGTTTGTTTATAAGGTGTTTAAAACATAGGAAACACGTTAAAATGACGTTGCGATGGGTTAGAGGTTGTTCCTGGAAGTAAGCAACTTTGTCAGCTTACCAGGAATGATATAATGATGTCATTGACTGGAAAATTTTCACAATAATAAACGGTATCCTCGTATACCTTTATGTGAAATTTCAATGGTTTATCTCTTTCTCTAAGGGAGTAAGAGTAAGAGTCTTAATAATTTCCGAACAGCCCTCGTATATGGCGGGCATTACATATATCCAAAAGCATACACTATTCTTAGACCTCTTTTTTTTCTTCCCCAAAATCTTCAAAAGAATAATTTGTGTTTTATATATATATATATATATATATATATATATATATATATATATATATATATATATATATATATATTATTTGATCAAAATCAAACAGATATAAAATTGTGTTTGTCTTATCTTAAAGTGACACAGTGACTCAAAATACATGTTTTACTTTTTGATTATGACAACGGAAATCAGAAGATATATACTAAATTTCATCATACGGAAGGTTCCACGCATATAAGTTATCATCAGTTAACAAGTCAATAAAACTCATCCGGAAAATGCAAACCGAGTTGTTTTGGACATTGATTTTAGTGTCACGTGATTGTGATTGTTGTCTAAAAATAGTAATAACGGGATTGACACACTGAGAAGAGAATTTGAATGTGAAGCTATTCGATGTCTGTGGTAAGAAATATGCATTCATAGAGTGCATCTTAATGAATTTATAGTTCTTGAAGACATCAGGTTTCACTGAGAGTCTACTAGCTCATGATATATGCCACGCTGCATTATTTACATTCCCCTGCGCTTGCGTGGCTATGAAGCAATATTTTTGTGTTGGCCCAACGCTTAATTCTATTTTTCTCTTTTCAATTTGATTTATTTACTTTTGAACACTGTAAATTTTCAAAAGTTCACCTTTTCATATGAAAAATAAAAAATGTGGAAATCGTGTAAAAATTCGATATTTGCTAAATCATGGGTTTGTGCGTCACCATGTCTCTTTAAAATATAGGAAATATTAAAAAAAAATGGAACAAATATAACTAAGTGAGTTGTACATTGAAATCATTGATATAAGGTTAATTTTTGTCCAATGTATAACCTTTTCACTAAATTATGTTCCATTTCAAAAGTGTTCCATTCTCATAAGATGCTTACTTTTATCATACACTGTTCAATGATCATTGAAATTGATTTGAAAAATCATCAAGGCAAAATATTTAGCTTCAAAATGATTACTTTCTTTTGACAAATTTGAGAGGTAAATTTTTGATTTTGCATTAAGGTATAATATTATAAAGACGCATAAAATTATTTTGAATTTTGTGTAGAAATTCCTTTTTTTTTTTGATTTTTTTTTTGTAAATTATGATGCATTAATTACAACATATAAGCCACAAATAATGTTGTAATATGTTTTACGGTGCTACCGTTGTGGCGAGCGCAGCAAGAATTACACATACCTTGCATCATTATCAACCTAGCGATATTTTGACAGTTATCAACTAACATCAAAGAATTAGAGAGAGAGAGAGAGAGAGAGAGAGAGAGAGAGAGAGAGAGGGAGAATTATATAATATTTCTAAGTTTAAAAAAATTCTTACAAAATACATAGACTTGCTTCCCCCTAAAACCGTTCTTTTCTTTTGGAGAAAATTGATCAGTCTGTAAAATGTAATTTGTGCTTATTTTGGTCAAAAGTTTAAAGTGTAAATACAGTATTATTTTTCTTTTGTACCTTGTTGTTATCTGACTTATTTTTTTTTTGCCTGGTTCATAATTTTTTTTTAAATTTGTTTATTTTTTCATGCACGTTGTATCCGTGCCCCAGTCTCTGTTTGTAGCTGTGTAATTTCCCATTTACCAATTTAATGGTTTGGCAATATGCAATATCTGCATAGATTTTTCAACTGTTTATTTTTCTCTTTATTCTTTATTATTCAGTTCAAAGTGACCTCTTTTTTTAAATTTCCTCTCTACTTATACTTATTGTTAATGCACGCAAATTGGATCGATATGACAGTAAAGTATGGCTCTTGCTGATATATATATATATATATATATATATATATATATATATATATATATATATATATATATATATATATAATCTCTCTATCAAAATAAAACAAACAAAACAAAAAACAAAACACAAATCATCTAAGGCAGGTATCGCAGTTTATACTGAAATAGCTTATAGTACACGCATTACAAATGTTTGATCCACCTCTAAATTTATCGCGGGAAATCTAGCGCGAGATCACTGTGACGTCACACGTTCAAATCTATATTCATTTGTTTACGAATCTTGACTCGATACGAAGGAATGGAAGCATGTAAAAAATCTCTTGGGTCTCACCGAAGCTTTTGCGGTACTCAAAACGTGTACTCAGACCTCAAGGCGCCCTAAATTACGAGTTAAATGTTAGCCATTTTTGGCATAGTACCACGGGAGAAAACATTAGAGAGCATTATGGGACGTAGACAAAAAAGTTTTCTTGATGAATCTGTAGGTTTAGCTCGTTCTTTTTCCCGCGCACACTGGTTCTTAGAGCTCGCTGCGCTCGCTTTAATTGATTAAAAACTGTTTTCAATTAATTGAATAGTGTTATATTACATGACGACTCTTCAATAACCAGATATTGTACCCACATGGCCTAACAGAGTCTGAACGTTATTCTCAGCAAAATATATTGAAATACATGTGATACCATATATACCATCAGATGTACACTGAATTGATATGGACTGAATTTTGAATTTGAGATTTTTAAGTTTAAGATAAAATTGAGTGATATTCTGAGATGGAACGGGGCCTCTGTAAGAAGGATACTATGTTGCTTTACGAGGTGGACAGAGTCGAGTCCAGGGTAGCCGGCGTGTTGCAAGATCTTCTTAATGCAATCTCAATAAATATTTGATCAGCGATAAATTTTGATTTTTAGATGGTAACGATCGCACGCGTACGCCTATGTTTTTCTTCGTTACATTAACGTTCGCATTTAAATTCATCGTCAAATAAATTCAGTCGGTCGAAAATTTATCACGATTGTCATCGGTTTGTTTGTTTGTTTTATAAAACGTTAGATGGCTAAAGTAAAGGATTACGAACGAATAGTGTTAAAGTGTTTCGCCGTAAATCTTAGTCGTGTTTTTAATTTGTCTAACTAAGAAAAAAATTATCTTTATTTACGTTGACAATTATTTATTTTCATAAAATATGAAACGTGGTACAATTAAAAGGGAAAAGGCTGTGTTTTGGGTTAAATCACATTTTTCAATAGAAAAAAAAATATTTCAACCCCCCCCCCCCCTGCCCTTGTTACACAGAAATTCTTTTTATGGATATTGATTATTCTAAATGATGTATATCATCGTTTTCTTAGATATAAGACATGGTGGCATAACATCAATAAGAAAGTTTTATCTCAATCTGCACTAGTCTTTTTCACTTTTTTCATAACTTTATTTTTATATTCTTGAGAACTGAATAGAAAATACCCACTTGTTTTCTGTCTCGTTCCAACAAAGTAAGAGCCCTGCATTCAGTGCTTTGAATACTTTGATTATATACGAGCTCGAGTGTGAGACGACGTCGGTCTTTTTCTAGATAACAACCTCTTGTTTCTTCAGTGAAGTTTACTCCATGATATAATAGCAAAAAGTATCTAAATCCAAATTAGTTTGTGAACAAACAAACCTTTCCTAGATTACGATCAACTTCGCCTTTCAGACTTTAAAATTTATGTACATCTGGAATTAAAGTCGTAGTGAAAATATTAATATTTCATAATTTGTAGAGTTGTAGTTTTTAGAATTTTAGAACAAGCAATGTAATGGTTCATTTTTAAATGCATTTTTAAAAAATTTCGCAAAATGAAAATGAAGTCGTTAAGGTACGACAAAATTCTAGAATTACTTCCCGTTCATCATACTCATTCCTCGAATATTGGTAGTACATCTTAGATTAATTTCGTAGCCGGTCTAAACGTTAACTTCATGAAAAGCACGAACTCCACGGACTGCACATGCTGACGTCGGACCTCAACATATTTACAGTGACTATGGTAACATTCACATTTTGAAATAATTGCTCTCCCTTTTAACAAAGTTTGAGCCGTTACCTTTAACTTATTGCAACAGAAATTAAAATCAATTACCAAGGCTGTACAGAGAGAGAGAGAGAGAGAGAGAGAGAGAGAGAGAGAGAGAGAGAGAGAGAGAGAGAGAGAGAGACGTGTTTCATAAATCTATTTGTCCAATACGACGTGTTCGGGTAAATTATTTGATAAAACAATCAATATCGTTCAATTTCAAGCCCACTCTCCCTCTTGTGCATTCGTTATTGACCTTAGCGAAATAAAGTTTTGATATATCATTAGTCAACAATGTTAAAGATTGTAAAATTTTGACAGATAATATGCATTAATGTCTACGTAGAGAAAACTTTGCTAAAGAAAACATCGGAGAATTAAACCATACTTTCCAAGTGGATATTATTTTTTTGAATAGCTGTGCAAAAAATGTTAATGTTCTACGAGTCGTTCTACAAATGTCTAAAACAAATATATGCAGACTTCTGTTAGAACCTGTATTATTGAATAGAAAGTATATATTTGTCGAATGCCTCTTCTCCCAAAAATTGAACTGAGCTTAATTTTATTTGATATCACTTATCCAAAATTGCTAGACAACATTTTATGAAGAACGGTCCGACAATATATACATGCCCAAATTTTGATTTAAAGTTTTAGATGTACAAACAAAAGTATATAGTTGAATTTTATTGATATTTTGAGCAAAAGCAAATAATATTACGCCACATCTGCCTTATGTAGATTCATGATGGCGTATTTTAGTATCATTTGGTTTTTCATGATTTGTTGATGCTTTTTTATTTATACTGACAGTTGTTATTTCATAATTTGTTGGTGTTTTTTTTTTTTTTATCATACTGCAGTTTTTTCATGTTTCGATTGTGTTTTTAGTTTAATTCTATGGGGTTTTTTAATACTTGTATACAATTGGTGCTTTTTTATATTTGCTTTGGCAATTTCATGTGAAGATTTATTTTAAATGAGTATGCTTTTTTAATCACATGTTTATCTCAATATGCGGTGGATATCACTCATGTAATAAATTTTTGATATTCCACTGTGTGTTCTTACGCCACATGACGTCATAATTAAACATTACGTAGCTTCAGGCAGATGATTGACGTAGAATGAAAAAGTAACAAAACAATATAGTTGAAAAGTGTAGAGTTGTAAATGTGAAGCATTTAATGCTGTTTTAATTTTTTCTTTCATGAATTCATAAAAATATGCTCGAAAATGATCTGTTTGTTTGTTAATCTTTAAGGAACTTTTTTCCGTGCGTAAAGTTGTTGACGTCTTGTTGTATATGTGTTGTGCGGTTCACAATTA
This sequence comes from Magallana nippona, assembly GCA_033439105.1. Classification (NCBI taxonomy): domain Eukaryota; kingdom Metazoa; phylum Mollusca; class Bivalvia; order Ostreida; family Ostreidae; genus Magallana; species Magallana nippona. Next base: position 8,109,491 of record CM065925.1, read on the forward strand.
TAAATTCTATAGAAAAGATTGAGGTTTAACAAAATACGTGGTAAAACATGTGATAAAAAGAATCTCTCATGATTTTTATCCAACTCGTTGAGTGTTTCTATCCCCTCCTCAAGGCTCGGGGATAGAAAACACACAACTCGTTGGATAAAAATCATATACCATCGCAAATCATGAGAGATTCTATATATATCTGAAGGCTATTTTGTGCCTTTACATGTGAGTAATTATATATATATATATATATATATATATATATATATATATATATATATATATATATATATATATATATATATATATATATAAATTACTCACATATTTATATATATATATATATATATATATATATATATATATATATATATATATATATATATATATATATATTACACAGATATTTACTTTATTGTAGCTCCACCTCCACCCCGGCCGGGGCTTAAACTTACGACATATTGAACCCATTCTTCTAGCAGTGAGCGGCCACCATCTAACCACTCGGCCATCTGGACCGAAGAAAGTTACACCTGTCAATAGATACACTTAATTTCTAATAGGGATAGAAGTCAATCTTCCCGGTAAATGGAGTGAAAATTGTCAATTGTTTTAGGTATTATAAAAATTGTAACTAACTTAATTGTGTCAATCGGGATTTTTTTTCTTCTAGCATTCATTAATTAATAAGCAGTCAAAATAAGTCATGAAAATCCGGAATTTAAACCGGTGTTATATAGTGCCTTTCCCCCTAGCAATCTTTCCCCCCAGAAAAATGGCTATGTAGCTGTTTCCCCCCCCCCCCCCGGAAAAATGGCTATATAGCAGATTTTCCCCCCACGGAAAGCTGACTATATAGTGGGTTTTCCCCCTTTTTATAGCCAGATTACCCCCACGGAAAACGTACTATATAGTAGAATTTCCCCCTTTTTTACATTCCGGTCATGTTTATGGCGGACCATTCGTGGCAATAATTTGCAATAACTGATATTATATTAATTTCTCATAATAAAGGATAATTATGGCATTTATCAATACATAAAATAAAATACATGGTTTTTTCACCCCTGATATGAACAAAGGCACGGCCTTCATAACATTCCTGTGTCATCACCATTTATTTCACCTTTTTTTATACCTTTTTGGAACACCTTTTACGCGGATTTTGGAATACCTCGAATCTTTTTCATCTAATCGATGATTATCTTCAGTTTTGACTTCGACGTTATGACATTGACATTTTTCACAGAACACGTCAGAATACATTTGAGTGAAAATACGCCGGTTTGGAACTTTAATTTTCCCATGTATTATCATCTATGTATAAGCTCCTCCCAGAAAACTAACTGACTAATCTTGACTCAATTTTGTAGAGGAAGGGAATAAGAAGTGGAAATGTATTACTCCTTTCGTCCAAAAGGCTATTAATTTTAATTTAATACCGAATTGACGATCTTTAATATAATCATATATTTCTACTTCTAAATATCAAACGAGAGACAGGGTGCAATGATATGATGAGAAACTGAAATGTTTTACTTCGATTGATGGGGTTCTAAACCATGGGTAAGGGGTGTTATAATTTATTATGTATTAAAGGCGTGTGTAAAGTTAGTATTTACAATTTTTTTTTAAAGTCACGCATATTCATATTTATGTTTTTAAGCACATTTTTTACGAAACGCGAGGTTTTATGATGTAAACATTTTTTTAAAAAATGAAATGGCATCACAACCAGAACAAAGTCAGTATTTTTGCTGGTTACTTTGGAAAATGTGAAATGGAGCTTGAACTAACCTTATGTATATTATCATTCACTGAGTGCTAATTTTTCCGCTTTTTATTTTGCAACGTGATTTATAAATATACAATTTTGAAAACGATGCCATATAAAACAAGATATACGATTCACTTACAAATCTCACCATACTATTTATTTCATATTTTTGCAATAAAGATTTACTTGTGTACCATATTATTTCTTCGAACAATGAAACAAGGGTAATTAGAAATAAAAACTAACACATTTTTTGTGATGAGCTGACTATTGTTGGTTATTTATTTTTGTTTTTCGGTTGCTTCTTTTATGAATAAAAATTTATTGATTTATTTATCGAGTTATTTAGTATATCATTAGTCATCTTATGAATTGATTAAATGTTTTGAAGAATAATGAATTTACCCGCGTACCTTTTTTAAAATTTTTGTTCGTAAATTTAAAAAGAAAAGCAGAATTAAATGTAATTTTCAACCATTTTGATAAAGAAATATATGAGTGAGTGTGTATTTTTAAATGATGTTTTTACTTTTAAATGACCGTAAAAATATGGTGATGTGGTCATCTCTAGTTTTTGAGATATGAGGCCCTAAAAAAATATACTATTCATTATAACTGGATTTCAAACATCGGGCTTGGAAACATCAAGGGCCCCTACCCTGGGGTCTAAATTTTTCAAGGTCATCTACTAGTGGTATACCACTACCAATATAAAAATATGATTAAGTGATCATCTCTAGAATTTGAGATTCGGGCCCCCACTTTTAGAACATTATTCAATGATTATAATGGGGTTTTAAACATCGGGCCCTGAAACATCGAGGGTCCCTACCCTGAGGGCTGAAATTTTCAGAGTCAACTACAAGTGGTAAAACCACTGCCACTGTGAAAATATGGTGATGTTTATGTTTATGAGATATGGGACCCTAAAGAATATGCACTATATTCATTATAATAGGATTTTAAACATCGGGCTCTGAAACATCGGAAATAACATTTCTCTAAAACAGAGGTTTAGCCTGGATAAAATTTGCACAAACAGACAGACGGACTGATAGATTTATTTAAAAAATCTCAAAACATTTTTCACTTACAAATTCAGAACACAGAATTATGCATATAAGTGTATATCTTGTAAAACCGAGTACTTTTTCCAATTAATTACCTAAATTAAGTTCTCTGTATAATTCCATTACACACATGTTTAATTTTCAGCATTGTCTATAAAAAATAATAAATCGGCAAAACGAAACTTAACCTTGACAGATGAATGCAGATATATGCAACCTGGGTGTATAGAAACATTGATTTAAATCCTTACTGGGTTTCCATAAATATTTTTTATAAAATATGAACCAAAAACGTAAGGTAGAAACCTCACTATGGGGGAAAAGCTTCTATATAGTAGCTTTTCCCCCCGAGGGGAAAGGCTACTATATAGTACGTTTTCCGTGGGGAAAAGCTATTATTGGGGGGGGGGGGGGGGAGCTGCTATACAACACCAGATCTACATTTTAGAACCATTTTAACAAGGCCTTAGACTTTCAGTAGGGAGTAACTATTTCTTGCGTCAAAACAAGTTAAAAATGACGCTGGTTTCAAGCGAAATATACACCGATTTCGTACTCTTAGCTCAAAAGCCAGACAAATCTTGTTGATTTCAAAGAGCCATGGCTGAATGGCCAGCAATGAAATAGACAGGCCAACGTCACAATGCTGTTTGAAACAACTACCCAAAGTCCAAGCTCTTGTTAAAATGGTTCTACGATTTTAAAGGGAACGAGTTCTACAAAGAATCTTGCTGTCTATCAAAGTAATATAACATTATAGAATTCGTATAGATCACATTAAGACAACGAATATAGCTAGCACAGCGCACCAGAGGTTTCTGCAAATTCTTTGGATTCGCGGGGCAGATTTAACAGAGTTTAAAATGTTAAAACAAATAGTGTATTATTCATTTGAAACATGATATTCTGCACATCACATTCTTTTTCTAAAGTACTATTTGAAGTGGCATTGACACACTCATGAAAGATTTGGTTTACATTTTAGTTTGAACAATTGTGTCTTGAACTCTGAAGAAAAGCAGACTACCTAAACAGAGTAGCCAAATTAACCAAAGCGGCATTAATTCTATAAAAGAGAATGCCATTTACCTAAGTTATAAAAAAAAAAATCAAACGTCAAAAAAAGCCTTTATTGCATGAATTATGTAAGCAACAGTGCTATGAAGTAAAAAGTAAAAAAAAAAAGCAAAATGTAAACAAATAACGCATATATATGATTAAAATATTTTTGGTGCGTCATACACAAAAAAGTATATTTAGAGACATTTTTTATGGACAATAGATGGACCGGATTCGTCGTACTCCTTTTTGCTGATCCACCTCTGTTGAAAGGTGGAGGGAGAAACCAGCATGGAACCTCCAATCCAGACTGAGTATTCCCTTTGTGGTGGGGCAATGACATTGGGTTTTATTGAACTTGGTGCTAAAGCTGTGTCAGCAATGCCGGGGAACAAGGTGGATCCTCCAGATAATACTATGCTGGCGAATAGATTTTTATGGATATCAGCATTACAGTTCATGATACTGCTGTACGTGGTGTTATGGATACCAAAAGATTCCATTCCAAGGAAGGGTGGCTGGAACATGGCCTCAGGACACCTGAATCGCTCGTTGCCAATGGTGATGACCTGACCGTCGGGAAGTTCATAGCTCTTCCCTAGAGATGAGGATGAAGCAACAGTAGCCAACTCTTGTTCAAAGTCCAGGGCAACATAGCACAGTTTCTCCTTGATGTCTCTGACGATTTCTCTCTCGGCTGAGATACCACGTTCTGTGAGAATTTTCTTGAGATAGTCTGTAAGATTACGTCCAGCTAGATCCAATCTCAAGATGGCGTGGGTAATGGCGTTACCTTCATTGATTGGGACTGTGTGGGTAACACCATCTCCGGAGTCAAGTACAATACCAGCTGTACGACCGGAAGCGAACAAGGAGAGTACGGCCTGATTGGCGACGTACATGGCGGGAGATTTAAAGGTCTCGAACATGATCTGTGTCATCTTTTCTCTGTTAGCCTTGGGATTGAGTGGGGCCTCGGTCAAGAGGACGGGGTGTTCTTCAGAGGCCACACGGAGCTCATTATAGAAAGTGTAATGCCAGATTTTTTCCATGTCATCCCAGTTGGTGACGATGCCGTGTTCAATGGGGTACTTGAGGGTGAGGATACCTCTCTTGCTCTGGGCGTCGTCTCCTACATAGAAGTCCTTCTCTCCCGTACCCTGAAAAATTATGTGTGAAATGAATTTACCTTCATTGTTTTAAACATTAAACATTTAATATTCACAAGAACTAAAAAAAAAAAATCATAAGGAAGAGTCATGAAAATGTTTAAAAGAAATTTCAAAGGTATAAGGAACAGAAAAAAATAGATGGATATGGATTTTAAAAATCCATACCTTTTTTTTTCCTTTTTATGGCAATTTGATTCTCGGGATGCATTAAATTTCTTACCTTCGTGCCTGGGTTTTTTTTTTCGTGTAAAAAGACATGAAAAGATGTTTTACTCAGAGATATAAAACGCCAATCGGTTTCATATGTACTGCATCAAAATGTGCTTTATATTAGATGCCATGCCCAAACTTTTAAAGATCAGTTCTATGTAAGAATCAAAATTAGGTGGCCACGCATACTCACCGATTTTCTTCGTACTCTACAGTTTGATAAATATTGTAAAAATCTAAAATATGATTAATACCAAAAAAATGCCAAAATCTCTCAAATCAGTAATAACAGCCTATCAAAATCACCTTCATTTTTTAAATTTTCGTATTTCTTGGCCTTGTTACCATAGCAATGGATGACATTTTTCAGAAATAAAATGTATGGATATTGATAAGGATGTTAATATCAAATAGTTACCCATTTTGGCTTATAACAACATCTAAAAAAACGAATACAATTATATATGTCCATGGTATGATTTTAAAACTATTGGTTTCTATAACAATTTCCCTCCATAAAATGAGAATTGACAATATACCAAAGACTGAATTATGTCTTTGATAGTTTTTATTAGTGGACAAAACCTTATTGTATGGCTTTGAAGTAGGTAAGATTAGCTAATTCTTCATCTTAAGTCTCAGTTACCATGGCAACGGTTACAGTGGTAACAACGTTATTGTTGACAAACGACACGCACGATTCTGATACACAAACGATAACGCACGATACACGAATGATCACTCAAGATACACGGACGATCACCAACCTAGAGAATTGTCACGATACACGAACGATAACGACAAAAAAACGCAAACGAACGATTTTACCCCATGAACTCGCAAGGTCAATAATGGTTTTTTAAGAATAAAATTAAGAAAACGTATTGGCTAAATTTGTATTACAATACTTGTGCTTTATTGAAAATCAGCATGTACAGTACTCATGCGCTGTTTTATTTCTACGAGATAAAGGATATAGGGATAGGATCCCACAACGAATATTAAGTTCTATCATAAGTTAAAGAAAATTAGGTGTAAAATAAATGAAGATAATGCATAATCCACACGAATTAAGTTATATACGAGTTGATGTTTATGTAATCAAATTCCCTACGTACATATACGATTTAATTGTGCGATATACAGGCAAATTTGTTACCTTGTTCCAAAGAATTTCGATTTTTACACATTCCATATTTCTATGATATACAGAATACAATTGACTGAATTCCATTTATTCTAAATTTTAAAGCCTCTAAATAAATTTAATTTTTAATGAATGCTTCTACAACGTAACAGAGAGGAATGCGTATCATTTTTTTATTTGAAAGAAAACTATGGGAATAATTGTTTTATTTAATCGTATAGTGGGTAAGTTTGACCGCTTTAATTTAACATGTCTCTCTAGAATGACGCAATTAGACTGATTATAATTTTGTATGAACATACGATAAATGCTTGATATAAACTGATTACAAAATCATGCAAAACTAACTCGACCGATCAAAGGATGAAATGAGTTATTAAAATATTATTTAACGACAAAAAGAAAGTATCTTATAAGGATTAGTGCTGACAAAATACATATATGTAAACAATTGTCAATATTTTTCTCTAATAGTTTTAAAATCACTTTGTCGCGTTATTTTAACAACTACTCGTTGTTGTTTATAGGGTAAATCCTGGCAATTCGTAAAAAAAAAGTTACAAAACGTAAAAAAAAACCACGTTCACGCACGATCACGCACGATAAAAAACGCAAGCCAATTATTCGGATACACGCACGATCCTGCGCGTTATACGAACGATCACCCACGGTACAAGACCTATTAAAAACGATTGGCTTGTCAACAATTACGTTGTTACCACTGTACCCCTAGCAACCAAATTTTAGTGTTTTGGTTTTTTTTTATTTTACTCAAATGTATATCCATGTATGAAATGTTAAAAAAGATGATGATTATGCGTCACTAGACACCTATATAAATATTTGATTCTTACATAGAATTGATATTAAGTCTTTCCATTTGATCAGTACTTATTTTGGACATTATTGAACAACCACTATTAAGTATTAGACAATGTTAAATTGATGATGATAGGTGACTGATTGAGCTTTAATTCAAAATAAGTTTACATTTATAGTACCTCTTGCTTGGGGCGTCCAACAACGGAGGGGAACATAGCTCTAGGACCATCGTCTCCGGCAAATCCAGCCTTAGACATTCCGGATCCATTGTCAAAAACTAAAGCTGCAACATCTGTATCCTCCATCACGATGGCTTTTTAAATTATATTTTAAGTCTTCTGCAAAGTAAAACTTATCTCTGAATACAGATTTTAAGTTTTGCAATTCCTTATAGTAACAACAACTGAGACAAATTACCGCATATGGCTACATGTATCTTTAAATAATCTGAAATATCCCGTTGCTCGCGCAGGAAGTTGTTCTACTTTTCTTTGCTTAGTGATAAATATCAAACCTATATTTAGATATTTTAAACACTAAAAACCTGTTATGAAAAGCTTGAAAAATGATTGATATGCGTGTCCTTGATGTTTTCATTCATAAAAATGATATATAATCAACGTTGTATTGAAAATTCCACCGTACATTACTTTTTTGGCAATTGGAATGTGCATGTTAAACTTAGCTGATCAAACTATACAAGGGTTCGTCCAAAAGTAGTGTCACAGACGCGAAAAAAAAAAACAGTGAAAAATCGGCGTAAAGTTTAAAAAATTCGTACTTTAAAATTTCTACCTATGGCAATTCAGATCTGAACATTTAATTACGAAATAAGGAATAATTCTTTGAGTATTATGAGGTGATAATTTCGGTCGGGGTGTGATCAAATCCATTAAAGCCCGAAGGGCTTTATGATAGATTTGATCACACCCGACCGAAATTATCACCTCATAATATTCTAAGAATGATTCCTTATTACTTAAATTTATATAATTTTCAACAGTTGTACGATTAAATATTATAATATTAATCATGCAAACCCGTTTGCGCCCCCAACAATACGTCTTTTGAATTTATTGGGCTGTATAGTACAAAATCGATTCGTAGGTTATCACAGAGAGAGGCACTGGAAATTGTAAATATTGCATTATAATGACTAATTCTGAAGATAATATATCTTCTAGAGCGTGAAATAGGGATAGTCGCCGCACGCTGGCGACGTCGTTTCTGGATTCATTCCGTTTATGTTAAAAATTCATAATTTACCCCTTTTAACAAAGAATTGGCCATCATGATTTACTTATTTTTTTATTCATTTTATTCATTTAAGAAATTATCACTCTGTGTTCAATAGTGTAGCATTTTGGATTATTCGTTGTCATTAGTTTTATCGATGACTTAAAAAGTTATGAACGAAGTCTTATGATATGGCATAAGATATGAGCTTTAATTTTCCTTTAGTTCGTTTTTCTTCTGGCTTATTTATTCATTAGCATGGCATATGCTTTTTTAAAACTTTGCAAGCACATTGAGGGCACACACACACACACACACACACACACACACTCTCTCTCTCTCTCTCTCTCTCTCTCTCTCTCTCTCTCTCTCTCTCTCTCTCTCTCTCTCTATATATATATATAAGAAAACATACCCCGTATCTAAATTTTATAGACATCGTCTTTTTGCTAGCTTAAAACAACTAGTAAGTTCTGTCGCGTAAGTAACTTCAAGTTGTAAGAAGATGGGGGGGATAAGATAGCGCAAATGTCTGTTAAAGGAGAGCATATTAAAGGTAACCAGAAGAAAAGAACGAAAAATATTTTATTGTGTTATTTTTGTAACAACGATGGCATATTTTGAACGCCCCTCGTACATGTATCTGTTTACAATATCGGGAAGCGACGATGTTTAATTGTCATTTTAGCAATTTAACGTATCAAAGTCATAAAATCACAATTTCTCAACTCATGAACGTTGCATATAATATCAGTTTTATGTAAAAACACCGTTCAAAAGAAAGTTATAACTTTACACCTATGGCTGCATGAAAATAAAAAGATGCGTAAAGTCATGCGCACTCGAATTGTACTCGGCCTCGTTAAAAAGAAGTTTTACATTACTGCCAGACGGAACATACATTCCACTATTTTCTATTTTTTCTATATCTGCAATATGAAGATTTCCATTACGTAAATCCATAATTATATTTTTATGTGATATGATTTTTTTCCTATTTGTATATATAGTTTCAACTGAAAATGTATACTACGACTTTATTAATAAGCATTCAATTGCATTTTGCATGCTATTAAAAAAACAATTTAAAATATTTTAACTCCAAAAATAGCCTGGTAATGCACCCTGGATTTTTTGGCATTTACAGGTTTAAATGCAAATAAAGAAGAAATAATATATCAAGGAAAATTATATAAAACTGAGGAACGTCCTAAATAGTACCTGATGTTTTGGATGTCCGACAATGGAGGGGAACCCTGTTCTGTGAGCATTGTCTCCGGCAAATCAGGTGTAACGAAGAATATTGACCCGGGTTGAAAATTGACCCGGGGATCATTTTTCAACGTTGAATATTGATCCGAGTTTTGAACTGGAATTTTAACTTTTTCTACACGGTTTAAATGTACATTCAAATAATTTTAAACTTCTAATTCCGATACATATGTGGCATTGGCCTTAGGTTGATTTGTCCGATAACAATCATTTGATATTATTAAGAGAAAAAACTCGGCATCATGTTATTAAACAATTGAATGAAAATAGAATAGGAAGATGGTCTTTTGCTTCTGAATTGGACGGGCGAGTCGGGCTAGCAAGTTTTGGACATTGAATTGACTTCCATACCATGGTGGGACAGAATTCCAAGATGACCAAGTGAAGATTATTAGTCTTTGCTGTCAAAATTTTTTATAGCTAAAAGAAAATACGTTATCTGTTTTCATGTGTACTAGAACAGAATACAAATTAATGTCACTACTTAAAAAAAACTGGCGTCAACCCCCACTCTTCCCTTTATCGGAATATAATGATGGTGCCTTTTATTGATGTTAAAGTGTATGTCCAACAAATACTGGCCGTTAACGTAACTTTTCTGAGAAGTCGAGATGTTTACCCTTTTTATTCAAATATTGTAACTTACCACTTCAGTCACAAAACGATTATGGTTAATAAACTTTTGTTGTCAAGTTTTTGTGATCAAAGCTATTTAAATAATATATAAGCGAAATTAAGTTATTGTCATTCTGTACCAAAATTAGGTTGCTGTCTTGCTATACAATCCATCAAGCAGAATTGTTTATGTCTAGAAAAATTAACGATTTCATTTGACCATGTCCATCATATCTAGTTACATGCTGAATTGCTAGTATCCTAATAACACATTTTCGCAGCAAAATAAAATACTGAAAAATATTGGTTTCCAAGATAGATATAGTTACTATAGTTACTATAGCATGAGTATGCATCAAAACGTTCATGCACACCATGTCTCAAATCTCTAATATTTCAGAAATACTAAAATTCTAAATGTTAGGGGAGATTAATGTTTTTTTAATTATTTTTCATTCATACAATTGATATAATCGACGTCCCATTGAAAAAAAATGATATATTAGTGACTTACTATTTCTGTCAATTTCTTAAATTCAGTTCAGTTTCAGTTTAGTTCAGTTTATTTTCACTCAAAATCTATATAATGGTACATGAGGTACATATATTCAATATGGTTGAAAAGGTAAAAAAAGTAAATGGGGTGAACAAACCACTTGATTAATTTTTGCAATAAACAAGCACAATTTTTCGTCGCATAGTTATTTGAAGTCCTGATTTCACACAACGTGTTAGTGTTATGAGGAGAATAGTAATCTGTAGCTAACAACTGACTTCGTAAGTTACATAATGTCATACATCCTAAAAGAAACATAAAATTCATCGCCAATTTCAATTCACATAGTCGCTTTTTTGCTTTAAAAAAATGAAATTGTTCTTGAGAAAATTACACCAAGATAATTAAATTCCTTCACTATTTCAACAGGTAAACCATTATAAGCAAAGACATATTTGGGCTGACGACCTTTAGAAAATACAACAATTTTTGTTTTACTAATATTCACAGTGAGTTTCCACTTATTGAACTTGAACATGTATTTTAAGACGAACTTTTAGCTTAAATTGGTTTAAAAGACATACTATTCATAGTCAGCAAATCTTCATTTAAAAGAAGTTAATAAATATCAATGTGACTATTGATGAAAGTCTTTTTTTTGAGGTGTTGATGATGGAAATAAGGGGGGTAACTATCTCTTACTCAACATATAGGAAAAAGGTCAGAAACAACATTGAAAAAAATCTTGTTCAGGAGATAGAGTATATGGAATCAAATTCTATTGTTGATATTAATACTTTAGATGAAAAAAAAAATGCTTTGGAAAAACTACGTAAGGAAAAGTTACTTGGGCATATGATAAGGTCTCGTGCCCATTGGATGGAGGAAGGCGAAAAACCTTCAAAATATTTTTGCCATTTGGAATCTAGGAATTACTTAAACAAAACTATAAAAAAAATTGAAGTCGATGGTATTGGAATGATATATGAACAAGGGGAAATACTAGATTATGTTAAGAAGTACTATAAAAATTTATATGCAAGTGCGGACACAAATTTAGTAAAGATTGATTTAGATAATATTATTTTTAATTACAATTCACCTAAGTTAGAAAGTAATTTGTCAAATGGTCTAGAAGAAGTTTTTTTAGAAACAGAGGTATTAAATGTCATAAAACATATGAAGAACAACAAATCTCCTGGAAGTGATGGGTACACTGCTGAATTTTTTAAATTTTTTTGGAAAGATATTAAAAATTTTATTGTACGAGCCATTAACTGTATATTTTTGAAGAAAGAACTCCCCATCTCACAGAGACTTGGAATTATTTCATGTTTGCCTAAAGGTGATAAACCCAGACAGTTTTTAAAAAACTGGCGACCAATTACTCTTTTAAATGTTTTGTATAAGATTATTTCAGGGTGTGTTAGTTTTAGAGTCAAGAAAGTTTTAGATTATTTAATATCAGACACACAGTCTGGATTTATGAAGGGAAGGTACATTGGGGAGAATACTAGATTTATATATGACCTGTTATCCTACACTGAGTTTAAAAACGTACCGGGTCTTTTAGTATTGATAGATTTTGAAAAGGCTTTTGATTCTATGTCGTGGTCATTCATATACCAAGTCCTTAAATATTTTGGCTTTGGAGAGAATATCATTCAGTGGATTAAGATCTTAAATACAAACTTTCATGCTGCTATTTTACAATGCGGCCATCTATCACAACAGTTTGTCGTACAAAGGGGATGCAGGCAAGGAGACCCTGTCGCTCCATATTTATTCATCATGTGTGCAGAAATCTTAGCAATAATGATTAAACAAAACAAAGACATTAAAGGTATTTTTATTAATGACATTGAACATAAGATATCACAATATGCAGATGACACTTCACTAGTCCTTGATGGTTCACCCAAGTCCCTTTTTGCAGCTCTAGAAACCATAGAATTTTTTACTAGTTTTTCTGGTCTTAAAATAAATACGTCTAAGACAAAAATTATTTGGATTGGATCAAAAAAATTTTCAAATCAGGTTTATCATCACACAAGATGGAAATTGGATTGGGGGTCAACAACATTTAACCTTTTAGGAATTCAGTTTTCGGTAGATCTTCATAATATTGTCGATATGAATTATAATTTACAAATTCCAAAAATTATAGCTCTGGTTGAGCAATGGAAACGACGAATTCTTACTCCCATTGGTAGAATTACTGTTATTAAAAGTTTGCTTATTCCAAAACTAAATCATTTATTCATTTCACTACCAAATCCAAAGAAAGAAACAATTTCATACCTTAATAAAACTATTTTTGAATTTTTGTGGAAATCTAAGATTGACAAAGTTAAGAGGTCCGTCATTACACAGGACCATTCGTCAGGAGGGTTGAAAATGGTTGATATTAACAATTTCATAACATCTCTTAAGTGTTCATGGATAAAAAGGCTTACAAAATCACACAAACCATGGATGGATTTTTTTTTTACCATTTGTGGAAATGATTTTTTACAGAAATTGTTTGATTTTGGTGATAGTTTTGTAATTGAATGTTTACACAATGTAAACAATGATTTTTGGAAAGATGTGTTAAATTCATGGTTATGTTTTATTACTATCTATAATGATCACCCAAAGGCAAAAGATGACTTTTTAAATATTCCAGTGTGGTACAACTCAAACATACACATAGCTAATAAATATGTTTTCATAAAAGCCTGGTACAAGAACGGTGTAAAGGTCATACAAGATTTTTATGATGAAAATTGTAATTTTTTAGGTATTGATGAATTTAAATGTAAATACAATCTCAATGATATATGTACAATGCAATACAATAGTGTTAAAACAGCAATTTTTAAGTTTTTTAAAATGTCTAACATAGACAGGACTTCTGCTAAAAGAAATCCTAATCCATGTATACCATTTTTTTTCCAAACAATTATACTCTATGAAAAGAGCACAAAAATTATTTACAATGTTTTGAATGAAAAGGTGGTTGTTCCAATTGTTGTAACCAAATGGAAAACAGATCTAATGGATTATAATGTTGAAGATCTTACTGTATATGACATTTTAAGATTTGTTTTAAAACTACCAAAGACTCTTCTGCACAATGGCTTCAATTTAGAATTTTACACAAAATTCTTCCAGTTGGATACTACCTTAAAAAAATTAATATCAAAACTACTGACAGATGTGGGTTTTGTAAAAATAATGTGGAAACGATAATACATGTTTTTATTTCTTGTGAGAAAATACATACCCTGTGGAGTGAACTTAGTTTTTATATTTACAGAAAGACATCTGAAAGAGTTGGATTTAATATGTTTAATATTATTCTTGGTCAACTTCCGTTATCGTTTCATAACAAAGTCATTAATTTTATAATTCTTTATATGAAACAATATATATTTTGTTGTCTTATGTCAAATAGGATTCCATGCTTGATTGGTTTCCTTTGTCACTTAAAACTAAAATACAATATTGAAAGATATGCTGCAATACAAAATTGTAAATTACAATATTTTGAAAAATTATGGGACAGTTGGAAAGGCATCTTTGATGCTGACATCTGATATATTTTCATTATGATTATTTTTTCTATTTCTTTTTTGTTACTTAAACTTTTTTTCCGCATAGGCAAGTAACCACTAAATAATACATTTAGTTTATTCATCTTAAAGTGTGTGTGTACGTGTGTGTGTGACTGAATGTGACTGTTCTGTATGTCTGTTCTTTGAAAAAGAAATAAATTATAAAAAAAAAAAAAATATCAATGTGACAATAAAGCAAACATCTATATGTCAATTAAAATCGCCTTGTGTCTATTTTTGGTTCTGTACAGAACGATGTGAACTATTTCTTTCTTAACATCAAAAACGCGCTTACAATTAATTGTTTGCAACATATACAATGTACATTAAATTTGCACTCGCTCACTTTTTATGGAAGGCATTAATAAATGAACAAAGTACTCAGGTCATGCCGTTATAACAGTGCAAAGAAGGCAGAATTACATGCAGTTGCTTTGTGATAAATAACAAACCTATGTTTAGATATTTTATACAATAAAAACCTGTTCTGAAAAGCTTGAATGATATTAATATTTGTGTTCTTCATGTTTTTATTCATACAATCGATATAATCAATGGTGCATTGAAAAACTGACACTATTAGTGACTAAATATTTCTGTCTTATATGTATTTTAAGACGAACTTTCAGTATAAAGTGGGTGTGAAGACTGGAGTGTTTGGTAATGAAAACAATATTAACAATACAATTGCTCATTTAAGCTCATATTTTAGTTGACACATTTTAACTGGTCATTTTTAGGTCACTTGAGCTTACTATTGCTACAGTCCATGAAACCTTCTACTGTCCCATTTTCCGTGCGTTCACCGTGAGCTCACAGTGCATTCACTTGCGCTCTCCGCTCCCGTTCGCGCTCACCGTTCACAAAGCGCTCACCGTACGCTCACTGCGTTCACAAAGCGTTCACCTTGCGCTCATCGTTCGTTCAGCGTTCACTTATCGTTCAGTCAGATAGTATTATATATAGGCTGATAACAATACACACACACACACACACACACACACACACATATATATATATATATATATATATATATATATATATATATAT
The DNA here is from genome assembly GCA_033439105.1 of Magallana nippona. Classification (NCBI taxonomy): domain Eukaryota; kingdom Metazoa; phylum Mollusca; class Bivalvia; order Ostreida; family Ostreidae; genus Magallana; species Magallana nippona. The sequence goes on from CM065925.1 coordinate 8,125,007, forward strand.
ATATATATATATATATATATTACGTAGTTTATTTTTATTTTTTCCTGATTACCGACGAAATACGATGTAAGGAGAACTCCCGAGGCACTTCGAATACATCGTTCAACTTGCGTTCACATAGCGTTCACATTTCGCTCACCGTGCGTTCATCGTTCACTTTGCGCTCGCGTTTGTGCTCTGTTTGCGATCTGCGTTCGCTCACCGTTCATAAGCGCTCACCAAATTCCGTTCAGAGTGCGCTCACCGTTCGCTCAGCGTGTGCTCACCGTTCAATCACTGTTAAGTGGGAAAGTAAAACGTTTCAGGGACTGTACCTGTGTTCGTCTGTCGTCGTGCGTTGTGTGTCGTCCGTCGTGCGTTAACATTTTAACATTTTAAGCTTTTTCTATGGAACCACTGAACCAATGTCAACCAATTTGCTTGGTGATAAATACATGTAACAAACCTATATTTAGTTATTTTATACAATAAAAACCTGTTTCTGTCAATTTAGATTTCAACATGTATTTTTAGACGAACTTTCAGCATAAAGTGGGTTAAAGACATGCTATTTATAGTTAAGAAATAACTAACTCTCACTAGGAGGCAGAAAATGCGATAATATGGTGATAAATAACAAACCTTGGTTTAAATATTTTATACAATAAGAACCTGTTCTGAAAAGCTTAAATGGTATTGATATGTGTGTCCTTCATGTTTTTTTTTCATACAATTATTATAATCAATGTCGCATTGAAAATTTTACACCATTAGTGACCTACTATTTCTGTCAATTTAGATTTGAACATTTATTTTTAGACGAACTTTCAGCATAAAGTGGGAGAAAAGATATGCTATTCATAGTCGAGAATTAACTCTTACGTTAACAATATTAAAAAAAAAAATATTTATGATAGATTTTATATTGATTTAGAACAAGTGTTGTATTTTAATTGAACCCGCTATTTTCCGTGTGATTTGATGTCTGGGTGAGATGTTCGCGCCGACCGACTGGGGTATTTGGTAATGAAAACAATGTTAACAATAGAGATAATTAATTGATCCATTTAAGCTCATATTTTAGTTGACAAATTTTAACTGGTCATTTTTGTATATTCTTTAGATGACGCAGCTAGGATTACAACTCTGTTAATAAAAAGAAATTCTGCGTATAATTTGATTCGTACGTGTTCTTTACCAAATTCTAATATTAACAGGTAAATCATGAATATTGATTTACGTGATCATATGTTAATCACGAGCATTGTTTATCCTTTCATATCGTGTATCAAACCTATGGTATCGTGCGTTTATACTGTTCTATCGTGCATTTTCCTTTCTTATCGTGTATGAATCCTATCCTATTGTTTATCTTGTAAAAAAAAAAACGTTGTAGGTACTGTATTTGTTTAACAGTACACTTTGGAAAATTTAGATTCTGTTTTTGGGTTCTAACACTTTTCAATGGCATATCAAAGATATTCTGCTGTAGACAATTTTACTTAATATTCAAAGGTAAAATAAAGAAGGGTAATCAAGAGTAACAAAATATGTAAACTCCTAAATGACATTGCAAAAGTTGTAATACTCTTATAACATGAGAGACAACTCTCATTTGTCCAGTTAAATCAGCCAGTGCGGTTTTCACAATCATGCTTCTATTCACAAAGTGTATCTGCACTGTTATATAATGTTTTAGTTTCTACATGCAATGTACAATGGAGTTCATTTTCATCTGTGAATCTGTTAAGTAGGTGTAAAGGTCCATATTTTTAACATTCTATTGAATTGTCAAATAATACTATTCAAGTATTAAAGGCATGAAATAAACTCTTCAGTTTAAAAGTTTTTTAACGATCTCCGATCCTTAGCGATGATCGATAACTTTAATTACCCAGACTTTTTTTTATTCGTTCATGTACCATAAATCTTTTATATTGGTTCCGCGGAGATCTACTAAATACTACTATAGGTAGTATAGTAGTATAGTATCGGTAGTATCGAGCAACCGATGCACTGGTACATTTTATATTTATATTTGATATCGACTTATATATTTACTCCATTATTTCCATCGTGGGCAAATTTACGATAACTTAACATGTTATGCTAGATACCATCAATAAATTTCTTTTCATTTCATTTCATTTATAAAGTTTGAAGGACAAATAACATTTTTATGATGAAAAAAATACTTTGAGGCTGAGGGTCGGAGAACCTTAAATACCAGTATTCCTCGCTTTCTTCAATAAGCATTTAAAAGAGTAAAAAAATCAATCAATTGAAAAATAAACAAATATACGGCGATAACGCTTGTTTTGTAATCGGAAGCATATAAAATATTTATTCTCGGTCAAAAACAAAAAAAAATCAATTTCTAAACCAATTTTATAAAACAGTGACATTGAATAAATTTTCCTTCACAGAAAGTATTTTTTCTTATCATATATCCTTATAATTATGTATATGACTACCAATTGAACGTTCATGTATTGTTTGATATTGTTTATTTCGTTCAACATATCTTTTCCTGTTGTGTTGTCCCATTTTAAGAAACTACCCTTTTCACCTCGTATTGTTAGCTGAAGAAAATTTAGCTGTAATTACTTAATACGTTGTAATCATATGACCCTTGCTTTTTGTTAAAAGATGTTTTCAAATTTAAGTTAAATATTTTTAGATATAAAATTGTACCCGTAGCAATGTTTCAGATTAGTATAAATTGTCAAAAATTGTTCAATTTTTTCTCTTTTAATTAAAGAAAAGTCATCTTAAATTTTGATTATAATAAATTAAGTCTTTTCAGGAATGTGGTCTAGGCATACAGAACGAAGTCAACGTAATGACATGCACGTAATTTCATCCTACTACCAAGACTAAAAGCTTAGGCTCAACAGTCAGACGACTTAATGAATGAATCAGATATTGCCCTGTTCTAAATGCATCATAAGTTCCTCATTCAGACGTCGAGACATCCTGCTTTCTGAATGTTTCAACTTTGTCCCACGTTGTTGATGCAAGAAATAATACAAATAAATCTTCACCCTCTTGCACGACCTGCATTTTTTTTTAGTAAGGATATTACAGATGACGCACGTATTATACCAAATAATTTTCTATTGTAAACCAATAGCTGGAATTCATATTCATCATAGTGAAAGATTTGTAATCTAGATTCTTAAACAAACAATAACAACAACCTGATTTCCCGCTGACATGCGCAGTGAGGTTGGTCATATGCACTTATTTTATAAATATTGATGAAAAGGCATCAAATTCCTAGTTGCAAAAACGCTCAATTCTTAATTACTATAATTTAAAGTCAATATTTTGCGTAAAGCTTTATTTTATAGGTCTTAACATTTTTTCTCAATTCAGACAATCTTATTTTAATAGCAAATGTATGATATTTTTTAACGCGTGTATAGCTTTTAGTTATCTATTTATCAATTTACATTTCATAGTGTAAAATTCACATATTAAAGTGTAAAATTATCAGATTAAACTGTACCATTTACAGATAAAAGAATAAAAATGCAAAAAAGTGTCAATGTGGCACTAGTACGCTTTCGGGCTTCACTAACGGGGATAGAAAACAAAAATTTCTTTTAATTCGATATTTCTTTGTCTTCATATTTAAATTTAAAATTAATTTTCCAAATAAGCAACATTTATAACAACGGGTTTTTAATAAAGTATTATTGTACACTAAATAAAACATGATGTTTATATTTTGGTTTGAAATTCCGCGACCAGTCTTACATAAGAAATGTAATATTTAATTCAAATAACGTAATTATTGCAATGTCAATGTCATAACATTCATTAAGGTAATGCCTACATGTATCTGTTACGTAAACTAATGCCTGTATTCATTTATATAGTCTCATTTCTGGTTTAAGTCAAGAGTAAATAAAGTAAATAAAAAGAGGCTACAAATTATTAAATTCGAGAAATGAATTATTTAAATTATGATTTATAATTCTAGGTTCGTTAAATTAGGTGCATTAATATTTTAGCTTAGTTTTTAAGTAAACACGGTAAAAATTGTATTTTAAGATTTTCAATTAGATATGAAGAAATTTCAATCTCAGCTCTTAAAGTATTTTCAAGTTCTGCCGATAAAATATTAATAATCCACAGTCTTTCTAAAATGATATTAGATATATCCTTGGTCTCTTTTATTTAAGATTATATTTACATGCTTACAGATTGTTTTTTTTTAATGATCTCAAACAGAATGTTAAGAACATTTTCAATTTTTATATTATTCCTTAAAAGCCATTTAGTACGGGAATAATATATCAAATCAATAAGAAAGCTATAATTGATATAATATTTTTCAATACCATGTACTGTGCTGTAATTAAGATGATATTCAGTTTGAAAGATTTAATTATAACAAAAGTTATAATTGATATAGCATTTTCCAATACCATGTACTGTGCTGTAATTAAGATGATATTCTGTTTGAAAGATTTAATTATAACAAAAGTTATAATTGATATAACATTTTTCCAATACCATGTACTGTGCTGTAATTAAGATGATATTCTGTTTGAAAGATTTAATTATAACAAAAGTTATAATTGATATAACATTTTCCAATACCATGTACTGTGCTGTAATTAAGATATTCTGTTTGAAAGATTTAATTATAACAAAAGTTATAATTGATATAACATTTTCCAATAACATGTAATGTGCTGTAATTAAGATGATAATCTGTTTGAAAGATTTAATTATAGCAGATTATAAATCCAAATAACGAATGTAAATCTTAAGTTATTTTTACAAGTTTGAATGTAGATGGCTTTCGTAGTTCGCAAATTCATGTGCAAGAAAATATATTTTTCTATGTATGAGACTACTATATAGACCGATCCCTGTATGAACTGAAAAAGAGAGCATATCTACATATTTTCCAATATTTCTGTCAAAAGAGTAGTACTGCATTAAGGTAGCGTATTAGTTCCACGTCGACATTTTTTTATTTTTTTTTTATTTTTACACTTTAATGTGTAAAATTCACACATGAATTTGTAACAATCACACTTTAATCTGTAAAATCCACACTTTATTGTGTAAATTTCACAGTTTTATCTGTATCATTCCTCTATAATCTCAAATTTGATGCGAACTCCTTCCGGGCAATTTCATTTACTTATCTACGTGATTTTGAAGTCGGATCAAGTATCAATGTGGGCCATACATTCTGTGAAAGAATCTAAACGTGTGCAATTCACACACTTAAGTATAAAATTTACAGATTGAAGTGTAAATTTAAACAATTGAAGTGTAGCTTTTAAAGATTAATGAGTACAATTTACAGATTAAAGTGTAAAGTTTATAGATTAAGGTATGCATTTCACAAATTGATGTGTAAATTTTACAGATTAAAGTGTGGGGGAAAAAAGTATCAATGTGGCACTAATACGCTTCCATACAGCATTAATGATAAGAAACAACTTCTGTTCGTTGCTTTTAACGATAGTTAACTTACGATCCACCTCAAAATTTCCTCAAAACGATACTTTAAAAGAAACTGCAAAAAATGGAATTTTTGTAAGTCCAAGGGACAAAACTCTGTCAAGTCGAAGATTACTCCATCGTACCCAAAATCGAATTTGACCTAGATATTATTATGATAAATCTGTATACCAAATTTCATTTCAATATGTGCAACCTCTGCGAAGAAAATGAACGTAAATTGTTGGTGGACCGACAGACCGACCGACCAACCAAAGTAATCAAAGCGGCATTAGTGAAACAAACAAATGGTCATTAACGACAGAAAATTAAAATCAAAAACCAGTATAAAACGTAATAATTTATTAAACTTTATTTTCATGTGTTTCTTTGGAACCATTGAAAAAATGTAATGTAAGAATGTAAGCATATATTGTCATTTGAACAATTAAATGAAACATTTGTGTAGTTTAAACATGTAGGTAAAATTTTAAAACAAAAATTCCAATTAATTGCAGTTTCCGTTCATTTTCTTCGCAGAGAATGCACCTACGGAAATGAAATTTAGTATACAGATTCATAATTATCATATAAATATTTAGGTCAAGTTCGATTTTTGGTATTATCGAACAATGTTTGACAGAGTTATGCCCCTTGAACTTCCAAAAATCCAATTATTTGTAGTTTCCGTTCATTTTCTTCACAGAGCTCTTCAAAGGGGGGGGGGGGGGGGGCATACAGAATCATCTTTTGTTTTATGAGAGTTGGCAAGGTTAACCAAACCAATCAAAGCGGCATTTATATTATGAAAGAGATTGTTATTAACGACGGTAACAAAAAAAAGAGTTTAAAAAAGTCATAACTTATAAACTTTATTTAAATATGTAAGCAACAGCATTACGAAGTAAAAGAATAAGAAAAATTAAAATAAACAAGCATTGTTACTACGCACTTTGAAAAATTATTTCAAAGTGCGTTTGGGACCAAGTCAACGCACTTTGAATTTTTTAAAAAAAAATTTCAAAGTGCGTTGGTATGGGTAATATTAACGCACTTTGAAAAAAAAATGTCCATGGTCTAGTCAAAGTCATTAAGACCCTCAAATTTGATAGCTAAATGTTTTACCCTAGTTTTGCTCGATAAGACATTGAAAAAAGAACCCATGAGATTTTTAGCTTTCCTAAATAACAATTTCGCAATGAAAAGGCCTGTCGATAAAATCATTTAATTTAATAATTTACACATGAAGAAAAATAGTTCAAAAAGTAATTGAGATATGTAAATCAAAAATATCACATGAACTGCATCATTTACTCGTCAGCCGCCCTTCCAAATAATTTATCTTTTTACTTTGTGAATATTTACTCTCTCAAGAAAAAGGAAAATGATTAATTGAGGGACACAATAGCTGACCTGACCTGACCTATATACGGCCATTATATGCTTATGAACAAATATAATGACTTTATATATCGAAATAATTTATTTGGTTTAAATTTGAGTAAGGGATTTATGGTTAGAAACCTGGAGATATAAAACTTTATGGATTTGATATAATGTTTGGGAAGGAAAGATGACGGCTAAGCATTCTTCAAGTAATTGATATAGATATTTTATAGGAAATTGTACTATATCTCTGGTTGTACTCTCTCTATTCCCAATGATACCAGACCATATTAAAGAGTGTTTACAAAGAAATATAAACACTTAATCTGAATAAAACAAAATTAGTTAAGAACGAAGTCCATATTTTGTGATTTATACATTTTTTTCAATGTGCTTTGATTTTGTCCCAAATTTAACGCACTTTGATTTTGTCCCAAATTTAACGCACTTTGAAAAAAAATTTCAAAGTGCGTTCCCACAAAGCATTCTAAGAATATTGCATAAGCAATACATGTCCCCTACCGGCACTCACATTTAAAGCAATTGTCATTTTATGTGTTATATATAGGGTTCGAAAAAATTCGGTGAAAGATTTTTTTTAAAACGCCTATTTAGTACAAACAACGAGTCGCTTAAAATTAATTTTAACACTTCGATCAATCATACTATAACTTACACTTGATCTGTAGTTTCTCACTATAAAGCTAAACAGAAAGTTCAAATCAATTTACTAAACCATAACTAAATAAAACGTCTGGAAAACGAAGGTGGGACAGAATGACTGACAGAGAAAAAGACAGCAATAAAACTATAGTCCTCCCCGGTTGACCTGTAGGAGACTAATAACACTTTAAAATAAGACTTAGTCTTGTTATATATTATTAAAATTAATGCTCTTGCATTAAAGAAAAGAAACATTTAGAAGCACTTCCTGTGGACAATGGAGGGACCAGATTCGTCGTACTCCTGTTTGCTGATCCACATCTGTTGGAAGGTGGAGAGAGAAGCAAGGATGGAACCACCGATCCAAACAGAGTATTTTCTCTCGGGTGGGGCAATGATCTTGATTTTCATTGTAGGGGGTGCTAAAGCTGTAATTTCCTTCTGCATACGGTCAGCAATACCGGGAAACATAGTGGAACCACCAGATAATACGGTGTTGGCGTACAAGTCTTTACGAATATCAACATCACATTTCATGATACTGTTGTACGTGGTTTCATGGATACCAGAAGATTCCATTCCAAGGAAGGATGGCTGGAATATGGCCTCTGGACACCTAAATCGCTCGTTGCCAATGGTAATGACCTGACCGTCGGGAAGTTCATAGCTCTTCTCCAGGGAAGATGACGAGGCAGCTGTCTGCATTTCAGCTTCAAAATCCAGAGCAACATAGCACAGTTTCTCCTTGATGTCTCTGACGATTTCTCTCTCGGCTGTGGTGGTGAAAGAGTAGCCACGTTCCGTAAGGATTTTCATGAGGTAATCGGTCAGATCACGTCCAGCGAGATCCAATCTTATGATGGCGTGGGGAAGGGCGTAACCTTCATAGATTGGGACTGTGTGGGAAACGCCATCTCCGGAGTCAAGTACAATACCAGTTGTACGACCGGATGCGTACAGGGACAGTACGGCCTGAATGGCGACGTACATGGCAGGAGAGTTGAAGGTCTCGAACATGATCTGTGTCATTTTTTCCCTGTTGGCTTTTGGGTTTAGCGGTGCCTCAGTAAGGAGGACGGGATGTTCCTCTGGGGCCACACGGAGTTCATTGTAGAAAGTGTGATGCCAGATTTTCTCCATGTCATCCCAGTTGGTGACGATGCCGTGTTCAATGGGGTACTTGAGGGTAAGAATACCTCTCTTGCTCTGGGCTTCGTCTCCAACATAGCTATCCTTCTGTCCCATACCAACCATCACACCCTGAAACATAGTTAATCAAAGATTACAGAGCTCATGGCCCGATACCGATATTGTTTCATATGATACAATACAGTTTTGTATCAAATAACATGATACAATATTGTATCATTTCATATGATACAAACTATAATATATGATTCGATATTATATCATATTATGATACAATCCTTTTCATACTGCATAATATTATATCCTGTTACAAACTTTATAACATGTAATTATGTTGTATTATATTTTAATGCAGTATTATATTTTGAATCATATGACTCGATTTTGTTTCATGTGATATATTGTTTTATATGATACAATATAATATGTAACACATGCTTTTATTATGACATAAACTATGATGTAATATGGTAGGAAAAGGGATCATATGATATTACATCAACAATCACATCCATTAAGCAAGTTTGAGTAAGGCAAGACCAGGTTTCTTAAGCTTCCTTGATAATGGAGATCTGGCTCTATATATGAAACTGATGGTGTAAATCCAAAGCTACATGAACAATGAAATTATAGTTTGTCAGGACAGAATGTTCTTTTAACATTCCGACCTGATTTGTACAACTCATTAAACTTGCATCTGCCCCAGCATTCGGATAATTAAGATCAAGTTCTGTATATGAAGATACCTTTATATTAATTGTCAATAAATGCGAATGAAGTATAACAATTATTCACCTCAATATCTAACCAGCCTCAAGGCAGTCCAATACCTTATCATAATCTGAGTGTTCTAAACTCTTTAACCTACCAAAGCATCTGAATAATCAAGATCACTTCCGTATCTGAAAATAGCTCTGTGATTTATTAACATAGTTGAATCAACCATGCACGTTTGATTGAGTAAAGATCTTAATTTACCTAGATATATGACCCGCTCTAAAAACCTTATCATCCTCCAGTATCCAAAACATATGGCTCAATGAGTGTTCAACAGTATCACAAGATTCATCATCCATCCAAAATAGGTAAAAATAGAACCAATACTAAATTAGATATGATCGTCCATAAGCGCCTGATCAAAAATCTTTAACCTGTCTCAAAAACCTTAACCTCCTCTATCATCATAAACCCATGACTTAGATTGAGCATCTAAGCTTGTTGAATGAGTCAGTATCACAAGATGCACCATCCATACAAATATGGTAGAGATATAACAAAAAATAACTTAGATATGGTCATCGAAGGGCACCTATCCCAAAAACTTTAACATGCTATTCCAGTATATAGATAGATAGATAGATAGATAGATAGATAGATAGATAGATAGATAGATAGATATATCACAAGAGGCTAAGTTTATTGAAGATAACAATGATATTGTCATCAAGGGCATTTACTTAAAAAAAACTTTAACTTGCTCAAAAAGCCTTAACCTCTTCCAGCGCCCGATACTCATTGCTTAGATTCAGCAATTAAGCCTGTCATAAGTTTATGTATCATAAGATGCACCTTCCATGAAAGCATCAAAGGTCGCGTGCTCAAAAAAATCCTGCTACAGGATCTGAAATGTATGGGTCAGATTCAGTATCTAAGTTTATCAAGTCCATAAGTATGCCTAGATATGCCATCTATATAAGTTTGATGAAGGTTCGACTAGTGATAACCTAGATACAGGACATGTTCCAAATTAGCTATGTTTTAATTAACTATGTCCCAACAACGACGCTGACCCGACGCCAAAGGTAAAGTATGAGCTCATCCCGACTTCATCTCGGTGAGCTAAAATTATTATGTAACGAATTAAACTTCATTACCCATCTACGGAAGCGTATTAGTGCCACATTTTCACTTCACATTTTTTTTTACACTTTAATCTGCAAAATTTGCAATTTAGAGTGTAAAATTTACACTTTAATCTGTAAGATTCACACTTTAAAGTGTAAAATTTACACTTTAATCTGTAAATTTTACATTTTAATCTGTAAAATTTACACTTTAATCTGTTAAATTTACACTGTAATCTGTAAAATGTACACTGTAATCTGTAAATTTTACGCTTTAATCTGTAAAATCAACACTTTAATCTGTTAAATTTACACATTAATCTGTAAAATTTACACTTTAATCTGTAAATTTTACACTTTAAAGTGTAAAATTCACACTATATCCTGTAAAATTTGCACATAAATACATACATAGTTACATTTGAGAGCTTTAATCTTTTGTGATGATTTCATCGAAGCACTATGGACAGAAATTATCTAATTAGTGAATATTTCAAACTAGGTCTTTAATATAGTGATATCATTAAATGTATGGACGAATTACATGGGTATGTCTTAAGTATCCGCTCACCTAAAATGATTACTCAGAAAACAGGTCTTCACCGCTGGAAATATAAGAGTTATATTCCCCCACGTTCTTTGATGATTTCACAATCAGAATCAAGAAAGAATAAACATTATGTATCATTTTGTCTAAACCTCGATTGAGTATTAGATTTGTATACGTACTACAAATATATAATTAAATAAAATTGTACTGCATACTATTGAATAAAATTGATGCTTTAAACCAGTAGAAGTTGACCTCTGGCATACATTTAGCATCCGTCTCGCCATGTTTTCCATTTGAGGGCAATTTAATCTTCAGGCTAAATTAATGTTGATACGTTTGACGTGTGTTTCTTTCTCTCAAGAATTCAAGAATAGAATTCATGCTGTACTTTGAGATATATTTTGCCAATCGGTTTCATATTTACTGTATCAAAACCTGCATTAGATGGCACGCCCAAATTTTTAAATTCGTTTTCTTTTTTTTTAGTTTTTATTTTGGACATTATTGAACAACTGTTGTCTAGTTTTAGACAATACTAATGATAAGTAAATAAGGAAGCTTTAGTTTGAAGTTTTACATCAATACTACCTGATGTCTTGGGCGTCCGACAATGGAGGGGAACACAGCTCTGGGAGCATCGTCCCCGGCAAAACCAGCCTTGCACATTCCGGATCCATTGTCGATAACCAAAGCTGCAACATCTTCCTCACCCATTTCGATCGTTTCTTGAATTATATTTTAAGTCTTCAGCAAAGTAAAACTCTTCTCTGAATACAGGTAGCAGGTTTTGCAATTCCTTATATATTACCGAGAAAATAACAACAGATCAACCGAGACAGATTGCCATATATGGCTATCTTTTATGAATCTGAAGTATCATGTTGCTCGCGCAGGAAGTTGTTGAACGTGGATACTTTTTATAGAATAAGATCACCTTGACATTTTTTCACCATTCTGTAAATACTATTTAACGATTACATGTAATATGTGGCATATACATACATGTATGTCACTACAAATTACTGAAGTTACATCGTTACAACAATGCATAGGAGGCAGAAAATACATGTACTTGCTCGGTGATAAATAACAAACCTATGTTTAGATATTTTATACAATAAGAACCTGTTCTGATAAGCTTGAATGATATTTCTGTCAATTTAAATTTGAACATGTATTTTTAGACGAACTTTCAGCATAAAGTGGGTGAAAAGACATGCTATTCATAGTTAAGAATTAACTAACTCTCAGCAAATCTTTATTTGAAAGAAGTTAATAAATATCAATGTGACAATAAAACAGAATCTATATGCAAATTGAAATCGTATTCGGTATTCGTTTGGTTCTGTAGAGAACAATGTGAACTATTACACTCTTTACATTTATAACGCAGTTACCATTAAATGTATGTGACATATACATTGAAATTGCACTAACTCACTTTTTATGGAAGGTATTAATAAATGAAGAGTACATTTGATTTAACCACATGGTTTATGTATGTTTGACATAATTCGGATTAGATATAATCTGCAGCAAAAATGCACAGCTGGATTCGACACACTTTGCAGATTAGTTATTGTTACCAAACAACTGTAAAACAAAATTTAAAAATATTAAAAACCCACATTTCCAAAGAGTTTATATAATTTTTCAGGAAATTATTCAGAAATTATTAGATGAACAAAGAACAATAATCAATAATAGAATACATTAAAAAAAATAATTGATTCCTGAATTACTGTTCATCGAAAAAAAGAATACTATAATCATCTTTATTAGCTGTATAAAGAATATGAAATTTTTACTTTCCTTCGTAAGATAAAAATGTTTTTTTTTTTCAATTGGTCCAGAAGTGACTTTGGAACGAAAAAAAAATATTGATGTGGTAAAAATATCGTTTATTGATAAGTTTTCTGTATATTCTATATTTTAAAAAATGAGAAATATAAACCTGGACATGCATAGATTGTGAATGAAATATAAAAAAAAAAAACATAAAAGAAAGGGTTTTATATTATTATATTTACTCGTCTTTGATTCCTCTTTGTTTTTATAATTTTTCTCTATAGTCCAGGGAACTGAATTTAAAATGTTAGTGTAAAATGTGCATTTTTTTAATCGTGTTCCTACAAAAAAAGCTACAATTTCGCATGTTAAAGTCCTGCTTTCCGTACATTCATAACTTATAGATAGTGAATGTAATGTTGTGTCGGAGCGAGATCTAGGTCACATGCACTTTTTTCTATAAACCAACGATTCCAAAAATGGTAATAATGACATTTTTGAATAGTTTAATTGTGTGTATTTTTTACATTTAAGTTGACTTTGCATGGAATATTTCGTGATCGATCGAAGTTTTAGCTATATTGAAAGCAAGAACTTCACAGACTGCACGAGCTGACGTAAGATTTCCAAGTTGTTATAGTAACCAAAGTTACCTTCACGTCTATGGAAGAATTGGCTGTTTCTTTTGTATCACGTGCTAATCGTCAATTACAAGAGACAGAGATAGAGATCGACAAAAAATTATAGCCAGCATTGCGATTTTTTTTTTCTGTGATGATTGTTACCTTCATAGCACGTATGAAACGACACAGAAAGCTGTACACCAATTTCTGAATCAATCAAACATTTATGCTTAAAAAGTTAGTAAAAGTACCTAAAACATTCTTTGTCCGTCAATAAACCATCTAATAATTATTTACTATAGCTACTTGTATTTTAACAAAAGCTTAAAAGCTGGGATTTTTTAAATTATTAATTACAGTAGCTTAACACTGCATTTGAACGTAACTGTTAAAAGTTACAGGAATACAGAAAGTTCATTTTCAATCCAAACAATTATTACTAGAAGTACCAATGTCTATCATGTGATGGACAGCAATTTGTTTACTGTGATATTATTTTTTCGTAACTCTTTTACTTAAACTTCAAAAGAAGCCTTTGTTGGTTTTCAAATTCCTATACTAATACAATTGAATTTATGTGTTTATGTTACAGATATGTTATGATAAAGAAACGAAACATACGTTGCAAGCATTCTAGTTATATTAAGTAATGTTACTTTGAATTTATTGGACTGTACATTACAAAATCGATTCGCAGTGTCATTATCACAGACAAAGAAACTGAAAAATGTAAAGATAACGAGATATATGATATACATCACAAGATATTGAACATTCATCACAAGATTACAGAATATACATCACAAGATTATAGAATATACATTTGTACATCACTTATTTTTTCACTTTAACACCTCTTTGGGTTTTTTATTCGGTTGCAAAGATTTCGGTCTTGCCAGTTTATTTATAAATTTACAATCGATTTTTCTCAGAAACAGAAGAAAAATTACTGAGTGGAAGTTAATATACCCGCATTAAACAAGAACACGCTCTTTTTAGTCAAAGCGAATGGAAAAAATGGTGAATGCGAAGTTTTAATTAAGGAATAAGGAACAATTCTTTGAGTATTATGAGGTGATAATTTCGGTCGGGGCGTGATCAAATCCAATAAAGCCCGAAGGGCTTTATGATATATTTGATCACGACCCGACCGAAATTATCACCTCATAATATTCAAAGAATGATTCCTTATTACTTATATTTATATAATTTTCAGCAGTTGTACAATTATATTATAATATTAATTATGCAAACCCGCTTGCGCCCCCAACAATACGTCATCGCTTGAATTTATTGGGCTGTATAGTACAAAATCGATTCGTAGTGTTATCACAGACAGATACACTGGAAAATGTAAGTATTGCATTCTATACTCGAATCATTATTATGTTAAAGAAATCAAGACCGGTTGTGGAAATGTTTGAATCTATTATCTTTTCAAAACGTGAACAGACAGACTCTTTTAAATGGCCAATTAAAAACATTATTGCCTTTTATGGTCATAAGTCGAGATATCACGTGATATATGAATAGTTGTTTATTGCATTCAAAGTATGAAAAAAAATGTTTTCTCAAATCTTTTGACGAAAAGTTCGACTCATTTCACCAACAACCTGTATGAACCATGTCTGTTGAAAAGGAAGGAGAGAGGCAGTAGGGCGTAAAGCGGTAAAGCGTCCAATGTCTTTTGTGAAGGTTATACAACCGTCTTGTTTTTCATTGAATAATTTGGGATTTTGGAATATGTGATAAAAGAAGAATAGCGACGCATTGTTAAACTTATTCTCAAGATATAAAATATGTATAGAGTTTCTTTGGTGTTCAAAATTGCAACTTTCTATAAAACTCTAAAATCGTTTTGTCCTCGCGTTGTCTTTTTTAAGTTCATCATAAAATCTTGGAAAATTCATCCCAAAAATCTAAATTTCCTGATTTCTGGAAGAAGGAAGTTTATTTGTATGAAGTTCACAAAAGTATAGTCAGTGACAAAGTGTCTTTCGCTTCAAAGTAAATAACATATAAAAATGAGGGTATTCAAAAAAATGATGATAATAGCAAACTGAAGTAGATTTTCTGTATTTTTGTATTACACATTAGAATAAGCCACGGGTGTAACCCATGCAGACATCACATGACGTTCTCGTCAAGTGGAGAAGGGGGTCAACCAGAAATGTGTCATATACCTGAGGAGACGCGCGGTAACCGTGCCGTACCCAAAGTTCTTTACAAATACCAAAACTTACTGAAATAATGAGCGTCATACAATGCTGACTTGACAATAATTTCTTAAATCTATCAAAAAAATTTAAAACAAAAAACAGTGGATGAGAACCAATCTTATTGTGAATGCAGCTTATATTTAATCGTACGGAAGCCCATTTAGGACCTATCAAAAAATATTTTTGAATTTGATATAACGAATTCTTGAATTTGTTCAAAAGAATTTAAATCGTTTTAACGAATTGTTGAATCCGTAATAACGAATTAAATTTGTTATAACAAATTTTAGGAATTCGTTATAACGAATTTAATCTGTTATAACAAATTTTAGGAATTCGTTTTTACAAATTTTGAAATCTGTTTGAACAAACTAAATTTGAAATAACGAATTCTTGAATTTGTTATTTCAAAGTTATAATTCGTATTTTCGGTTTTTAAAATCTGTTAAAACGTATTTTCATCCAATTTGTGATAACAATTTTCATATATTGCGGGAACAAAATAAACGGGGCGGACTTCATTTGTCGCCGAAATGCGCTGATCAATTGACCGACGTGAAAGGGCAAAATGGCAAATGAATTAAAAAATAAAAACAAAAATGGAGGAACATATTGTCACAGCTGTTGGAGTAACCAATGTAACAGATGTAATAATTCTAAAAGACACCTTTCTTTAACGGCTTTGCTAGAATTCCTACATAGATAGGAACTGTTAAATTTGCAACAACGCAATTTCACCAAAAGTACCAGGAAATACAGGTTTTTTTAGGGGTTTCTGCGCAAAATTTGTTAAATCAATGTTACAAATCAATGAGCATGCTGATTTATTAACAAATATCTGCATTTTTCATCTCATTGCATCACCAAATTAAACTTTGAGATTACGTCATACTTAAAAAATGCGATGAATTCCACGCCGGTCTGGTATAGAATTGATATTTTATATAACGTGACCAGGCATTATAACTAGGATGTGCGCTTGCGTGAACCAACTTCTAATCGGGATCGGTAAACGTTTGGGAGGAAATTCGAAAGCTTTTTGGAGGAACTTTGAACTGATATGTATTCAATAAAAAAAAAAAAGGAAATCGCGAGTTTTATATCATATTGTCATTAAAAGTGATAAGAATGTTATGTACATTTGGTTTATACTAAAAAGAAACTAAATAAATATTTGAGAGGACAATAAAAGCATTGTTACAGAAAAACAACAGGCACGTAGCTTAAAACAAAGGGGGGAGGGGTTGCAGGGAGACAGGGGAGGCCTGGCCTGTCTCTCTCTCTCTCTCTCTCTCTCTCTCTCTCTCTCTCTCTCTCTCTCTCTCTCTCTCTCTCCCCCCTCCACTTTTGCTCGCAGCAAACATTTTCTTAAATTTACATATAAAGAAGTTAATTTACATGGTTTTCTTAAATTTACACATAAAGAAGTGAATTTACATGGTGTTGCCCCCAACATTTTTAAAGCATGTATAAAATTGAAGCGAAAGTGAGGAAATAAACAGTGAAATTGAAGTTTGAAATTTGAAGAATTTAAGGTACACTTAGCCTTTCTATAGCTACCTCCCAGTTTACGATTTTCAATTTTTAAGAAGTATTTTTTTTTTTTGGTATGTAAAGAAATTTTGGGTGAGTATTCCCCCTTTCCACTTTTCTACTATGCTACCTGTTTGGACAACATATCATGGTTTCATTACATATACTAGTAAGAAAGAATTGTGTTTATATATAAACTAATATTATCTCATGCATTGTGACATTCACCAGGTTCTATAAACATCTAAGCTTAGTTTCAATTAAAAAATCCAAGGTTAGGAGGGGGAGAGAGGGATAATTTATTTTGTTTTTCTTTTCTTATCAGGGGTTATGGGGGTAGGGGTGGTCAGGACACCGACTACTTGTAGATCTATCCATGACCTCTCACCAAGGTCTATGTGCCCATCACCAAGGTCTGTATACACATAACTAGAGTCAGTATACCCATCACCAGGGTCTCAATACCTATCACCGGGATAAGTGTACATATTACCATGGTCTGTGTACCCATCACCAGGGTAAGTATACCCATCACCAGGGTCAGAGTATATATCATCGGGGTCTGTGTGCCCATCACTAGAGTCTGTATACCCATAACCAGAAATACACCTAACCATTATTAGGGTCTCAATACCTATCACCAGGGTCAGTGTACGTATCACCAGGGTCTAAATGCCTATTACCAGAGTATGTATACTAGTACCTATCACCAGGGTCAGAGTGCACATCACCAAGTCTGTATACCTATAACCAGAATCAGTATATACCCATCACCATTATCAGTTTACCTATAACCAAGGTCAGTGTACGCATCACCAGGGTCTGTATACACATAAGTCAGTATACCCTTCACCAGGGTCTCAATATATATCACAAGATAGGTATTGAGACCCTGGTGGTGGGCACCCAGATCCTAGTGATATGTATACTGACCTTGGTAATATGCATTGAGACCCTAGTGATATGCACACAGACCCTCGTGATACGCATACTGACCCTGGTCAAACGTATTGAGGCCCTGGTAATGGATGTACTGACCCTGGTTATAGCTATACAGACCCTGGTGGTGGATAGACAAACCCCTGTGATACGTACTCTGACCCTAGTGATAGGTATTGAGACCCTGGTGATGGACAACCAAACCAAGGTGATACGTACACTGACCCTGTTGATAGGTATTGAGGCCCTGGTGATAAGTATACTGACTGTGGTTGTGGTTATACAGACCCTGGTGTTGGGCATACCGACCCTGGTGATATGTACACTGACCCTGGCGATAGGTATTGAGACCTTGGATATGGGTACACAGAACATGGTGATGGGTACACTGACCCTGGTTAATGACACACTGACCCTTGTGATACGTATACACTACACCCTGGTGTTAGGTATTGAGACCTTAGTGATAGGTAAACTGACTCTGGTAATGGGCACACACAGACCTTGGTAATACGTACACTGACCCTGGTGATGGGTAGTGAGACTCGGTTGATGGGCATACTGACCCTGGTGATGGGCACACAGACCCTGGTAATACGTATTCTGACTGTGGTGATAGGTATACTGACCCTGGTGATATATTTAAAAACCAAGGTGATACGTATAATGAGCCTTATTATGTGTATAAAGACCTGTGGGCCTACAGACCCTGGTGATGGGTCATGGGGTCGGAGTCATGACCATCCCACCCATCCCCACTAATTACCCCTGAGAAAAAGAAAAACAAAATAAATTATCCAACTCACCCTCCTAACCATGAATTGGTAATTGAATCCGAGCTTAGGTATTTATAGAACCTGGTGAACATCACAAAATGCAAGAGATAATATATAAACCCAATTCTTAATTACTGATGTACGGTTTGTAATGAAACCATGATATTTTGTTCAGACAGGTATCATTGTAGCAAAGTGGAGGTTGGAGCCAGACCCATCCAAAAAATATTGACATGCAAAAAAAGAATACTTCTCAAACATTTGAAAATCCTAATCAGTGGGTATAGGGGGATTAAGTGTACCCTTATCTTCAATTTCACTGTTTATTTCCACCCTTCCACTTCAATTTTGGATATGCTCCCAACAAACGTAGGCCATGTAAATTCACTTTTTATATGTAAATTTAAGAAAAATGTTTGCTGCAAGACAAGAACAAGTGTGCGTGTGTGTGTGTGGTGGGGGTGGGGGGGGGGGGCGCTGATGCTATGTGCCTGTTGTTTTCCTGTAGCATTACTTTTATTGTCTGCTCAAATATTACATAAATATATGTAACATTTTTATCCCTTTTTAATGACTATATGAAATGAAAATTGCATTTTCTTTTTCTATTGCACATATCTAAGTTCGAAGTTCCTCCAAAAAGCTTTTGAACGTTTACCGATCCCGATTAGAAGTTGGTTCACGCAAGCGCACATCCTAGTTATAATGCCTGGTCACGTTATATAAAATATCAATTCTATACCAGACCGGCGTGGAATTCATCGCATTTTTTAAGTATGACGTAATCTCAAAGTTTAATTTGGTGATGCAATGAGATGAAAAATGCAGATATTTGTTAATAAATCAGCATGCTCATTGATTTGTAACATTGATTTAACAAATTTTGCGCAGAAACCCCTAAAAAAACCTGTATTTCCTGGTACTTTTGGTGAAATTGCGTTGTTGCAAATTTAACAGTTCCTATCTATGTAGGAATTCTAGCAAAGCCGTTAAAGAAAGGCGTCTTTAGAATTGTTACATCTGTTACATTGGTTACTCCAACAGCTGTGACAATATGTTCCTCCATTTTTGTTTTTATTTTTTAATTCATTTGCCATTTTGCCCTTTCACGTCGGTCAATTGATCAGCGCATTTCGGCGTACGCCTATATGGGACAAATGAAGTCCGCCCCGTTTATTTTGTTCCCGCAATATATGAAAATTGTTATCACAAATTGAATGAAAATACGTTTTAACAGATTTTAAAAACCGAAAATGCGAATTACAACTTTGAAATAACAAATTCAAGAATTCGTTATTTCAAATTTAATTTGTTAAAACAGATTTCAAAATTTGTAAAAACGAATTCCTAAAATTTGTTATAACAAATTTAATTCGTTATTACGGATTCAACAAATCGTTAAAACGATTTAAATTCGTTTTAACAAATTCAAGAACTCGTTATATCAAATTCAAAAATATTTTTTGATAGGTCCTAAATGGGCTTCCGTATAATCGTCTTTAAAACTTCTAAAAATTCTTTTAAAACGCCCATTTAAAAATCATTTATTGTAGTTTTTTCTAGATATTTTTCTCGAGTAGTAGAGAATTATATCAACACTCTCTATTTGAAACCATAAAGAGTATAGCTGTCTACTTGTAGTGGACATCATTCCATTATATTTGGTAAAAGTACTAGTTCCTGAAAAAAGACCACTATTCTGTGTTACATGTACCGATCCAATTAAACGGATCATTGACACTATATGTAACTTATTTGGGTCACTTATTTGGCTAAACATTACCTGCAAGAAATATGACTTTCAGAGGCTTACACAGAGAATTTTGAATCAGCATTTACAAACTTTATTAAAATATCAGTAACAATAGTACATATATCATAAAATAAAAAAAAATATAAAAGATGAAACATTATGATCTGATTTCCATGTATGATAAAGAAATGTCTATAATGTCTAGAATGAACATAAATGATTGCTTAGAAGCATTTCCTATGAACAATGGATGGACCGGATTCGTCGTACTCCTGTTTGCTGATCCACATCTGTTGGAAGGTGGAGAGAGAAGCAAGGATGGAACCACCGATCCAGACGGAGTATTTCCTCTCTGGTGGAGCAATGATCTTGATCTTCATTGTGCTAGGAGCTAAAGCTGTGATTTCTTTCTGCATACGGTCAGCAATGCCTGGGTACATGGTGGAACCACCAGATAATACGGTGTTAGCGTACAAGTCTTTACGGATATCAACATCACATTTCATGATACTGTTGAATGTTGTTTCATGGATACCAGAAGATTCCATTCCAAGGAAGGATGGCTGGAACATGGCCTCTGGACACCTGAATCGTTCGTTGCCAATGGTGATGACCTGACCGTCGGGAAGTTCATAGCTTTTCTCTAAAGATGAGGATGAAGATGCAGCTGTCATCTCTTGTTCAAAGTCTAGAGCAACGTAACACAGTTTCTCCTTGATGTCTCTGACAATTTCTCTCTCGGCTGTGGTGGTGAAAGAGTAGCCACGTTCTGTGAGGATTTTCATGAGGTAATCGGTCAGATCACGTCCAGCGAGATCCAATCTCATAATGGCGTGGGGAAGGGCGTAACCCTCGTAGATGGGGACTGTGTGAGACACACCATCTCCAGAGTCGAGTACAATACCGGTTGTACGACCGGAAGCGTACAGGGACAGCACAGCTTGGATGGCGACGTACATGGCAGGAGAGTTGAAGGTCTCAAACATAATCTGTGTCATTTTTTCTCTGTTGGCCTTGGGGTTGAGTGGAGCTTCGGTCAGGAGGACGGGGTGTTCTTCTGGGGCCACACGGAGTTCATTGTAGAAAGTGTGATGCCAGATTTTCTCCATGTCATCCCAGTTGGTGACGATACCGTGTTCAATGGGATACTTGAGGGTGAGGATACCTCTCTTGCTCTGGGCCTCGTCTCCTACATAGCTGTCCTTCTGTCCCATACCAACCATCACACCCTGTTAAAATGATTTTGAAATTTTATTAATAATCAATTCGAAAATGTAATGATAGTTTCAGATATTTATCAACTGTGAAAGATGAAATTCAACTCGGGGTTCAAGTATTGAACAGTTTGTGCTTGGTTCCAGAACTTGTGTATCACATTATTGATATAATTAAATCGAAGCGTATATG
Source organism: Magallana nippona (assembly GCA_033439105.1). NCBI lineage: Eukaryota > Metazoa > Mollusca > Bivalvia > Ostreida > Ostreidae > Magallana > Magallana nippona. The sequence continues at coordinate 8,147,088 of CM065925.1, forward strand.
TATATTCGCCCCGCAGGCTAAACTGTATTTCAAACGTGTTTTCTTATCAGGTCAAATATGTCTTTTACAACCTGTATTTTAAAAAATGAAAGATTAAACTCCGGATTTCCTAAAAGTGGTGCATTTATGCTGACTCAGGAAAAAAATGTGTAAATAATGTGCAAAAAAAATAGACGAGAATTAATAAAAGCTATTCTCTCTTTCTCTCTCTCATGATAATTTGTGCTACACGTGTTCAGGTGCCACACCCAAACTTTCCCAAACTGAATATCTTTTGATTTTAAACATTTAATTTAGTTTTCAATCTTGGTCTGCGAAATATTAATTACATACAATGAAACAAATTAAGAAAGACTCATTAATACAACATTACTTGCCAAAAGTGTAAAGATGTCCATTGAACAAATTTTTCAGGGTCTCGTAAAAGTAGAATTTTGTATGATTTACCTGATGTCTCGGGCGTCCGACAATGGAGGGAAACACAGCTCTGGGAGCATCGTCTCCGGCAAATCCGGCCTTGCACATTCCGGATCCATTGTCAATAACTAAAGCTGCAACATCTTCGTCTCCCATTGTGATAGGTTTTCTGAATTATTTTTCAGTCTTAATGCAAGTCAAATTCTTCTCTGAATGGTAATGTCGAACCGTGCGTCTCTTTAAATACCTTTGTGCTCAAGTGTGACGGATCGCCTTATATGGTCATGTTTTAAATCTTTTGCACCCGTAGGGAGTTGTTCTGCGCCAAGATAAAAATCCTCAGCGAATGCGTCAAAACTATGAATGTATATTTTCTATACACCTGAGTGGCGAAGTAATTACCTATGGGAGTTTATATTTATGCATGACGAATTTGTGACGTGTCAGCATATATCTACAGGTATACACAAGTTATCTCGGGGCTCAGAAAGGACAGCTAACGAGCATAATCAGATATTATCCGTTTACTAATTAAATATTATAAGTTGTTGACATATGCATCATTTTAAAAGAAAAAAACATAACAAAGCCTGAGGTGTGAATCTCATTACAATGATAAGTCAGGTGATTTATGAGTTTACTTACCGTTTTGTTTATTTCAAAATCGTAGAAATTTATGGGTTTGGTGGCGTTTTATGATTAATGGTAAAAATAGTGAGTGTTTAACTAAGCATATTATACTGCTGTAATATTATTTTATTACAGGAAAGAATTTAATAACTCCCCCAATTTATTCTCATATAAGCTTTAACCTGGGTCAGAGCAGGTTACGTTTTGTTTTCTGGGGATGGGGTTTTATAAAGAGCGCAGACTTCGAACGTATTGCAAACGCGCGTCCATTACGTGCAGTGATCTTGGCGCTATATAAAAGATGAATTAACATTTCTCATTGTGGTCCAATTTGTTTTTTTGGTTTTTTTTTTTTACGACTGATCACAAGTAAATGTGATGTATGATATTTCATTTCAAGTCGATGTAGTTAAAATCACTAATAGAAAAATTATAACGCAAGACTTTTTCAGAGCAAAAGATGCTTTAAATTTTGTTCCTATAAATACGGTTTCAAAAATTTCATTATATTCAAATGATTTTTTCAATATTGTTTTTGCATATCGTTCATTAATTTCACTTTTCAAAATGAATTTCAATCTACACCGAAATTGTAGACCCAAAATGTTGGTTTGGCAGCAGGTACAATCAATGCAACGTCCAAGATAGCAACCTTAATGTAGACTAAACATAAGGCAATTTTAGTCTTGAACATCACGAGATTTCAAGTAATATCATTGAAAGTGACTCTTCTTAAGACGACTAATCGGTGTACATGACCTTAAAACATTTTTTTTACGTAATCCTTTGTTCTTTTTGGCTTTTATACAAGATAAAATACTTCTTAATTTAAAAACAATTCAATAAGTTACCTGTAGGTGTCCATTCTTTAAAAAAATGGATAGAAAACTGTCCATTCTTAAAAATAATGGACAGAGACAGGTAAAACTGTTCATTTATTGGAAGGCTACAGGTAAGTTGAAAACAAGAATGAAGGCACCACATTTGCAAATAAAGAAACAAAATCAATGTTTAACACCTTGAGAATGAGACAGATACTAGCATGATACAGCGAAGAAACATTAAAAAACTAGTAATATTTTCCAGATTCCAGTATGATACATATCTACTCCATTTTTCAAAATCACGAATCAAAATTAATCCACTTTATCATATTAATAACTTGTAACCACAAATCACATCAGATATTTTCAGAACGTAGACTGAGACCACTGCACAATATGAAAATCATATTCTTCACATATATAAAGTGAATTCTCGATCATCCGGACTACAGTCTCCCATGGAAAAAGTTCATAAAGCTAAACCTTGACCGTCAACCTCCTCCACACCCTGGAAAAATTTCTGCATCTGAGCCGGTCAATGCATTCTTTGTTTTGGTTGGCTTAATCATTTCATCAAATGATTTTGTAAGTCATATCAATATTTCGCAAAGCATTCCCACCCTCCATATCCAGTATATCACTTAGAACAGTGTCAATGTATGCAGTAACTCCATTACGTCCCTTAAATATTGTTAAATAAGAAATGTTCTCCCTAGTAGGGAATACGGTGGTGTTGCTTAGTAGAAGAGTGAATGAATATAAAATTTCACTACACAGCTTTATAAAAACTATTGAACAAATTGAATAAAACAAAGCTTTATAAATCCATTGCACATACCTGAAACTGTCCATTAAGTGAACAACAGAAAGTTCTATACAAGACTAGTTTTATTGTTCAAATTAAAAAATATTTTTATCAGCATTGTCAACAGGTTTACCCTGATACATGTCCATTCTTAAAACAAAGAAGGTAATGTTTTAAGTTGGATATTAGCCTCAAACTGTTCATTCTTTGAGAGAAAGAACTAATATCGACCCTACAGGGCTTCGATCAGTTCCTTCTCTCACAGAATAGACAGTTTTCGGCTTATATCCTTTACTTAGAGTAGGCACATGCCGAAGATATCTGTATTTTCCTGCCTCCAAGAAAAATAAAGTAATGTACGTATGATTTCAAATAATTATATTGTAGATAAAAATTGTGATCCACTTTTGTAGCATTCTAGAAATGATCATAATACACTTTAACATTTAACTGTAGATTTTTGGAACGTAAAAAAGGTCAATTTAAGGTGGGGGGGGGGGGTTATTAAGGGGTAAGTAGATACATTTGCATCCACTGTCTAATTACTTTCTTCTTTAGATATTTAAAAGAAAAACCCAAATGTTCTACATACTGTTTCTGGCAAACAAAATCTAGATCTGACTAATGGAAAAGGAATTTATCTGTGAATGAATATATGCATTCTTTTCTTTTTCAGTCTGTTTAAAATCCAACCGTCCACTAAGCTCCTTTATTTTCAAAATAAAGGAGCTAGTGGAAAGATTTGATTTTAATCGGACTGTTTCTTTTTAAAACTGCCATCAAACGAATTATAGCTAATAATGCATAATGTTCATAAATAATGTTTTTTTTTTTATACAATTGAGATTTACTATACATGGATTATTAATTTTATGATCGATTAAAACTTTCAGCTTCAATCACGGAATGTACGGAATGCGACTGTACAAAATTAAAATGGAACGTTAAGCAGATATATAGGCCATCTGAAACGATAATTTTATTAGGACCTAGGCAGTTGATTTGTTTTTCATCAGATAATTTAAAAAACGCCTTGCAATAGAGAATGAGATTATTTATTTTAAATTAACCCATCATCAGAAGAACATACAATGTACTGATTTCATTTTAATCGGGTCTTTTAAACATTGAAATAGTGAAACTGTTTCAATAGTGATTTGTTCATTCAGAAAAAAAAAGGTTCAAGAAGGAAGTACTAGCATGCCCTATTTTCTGAACTTCCTGGTAACCAATGCGGTGATCCCACAAATTGTTCGGTGTGTTGGCGTAATATGTAAGATAATCTAAAGCTGGTCACCTACACGTTTGAAGCAGTTTGTTTATTTAAAAACAACATTTTATTTGTATATTAAGGTGGCCAGCTTTAGTTTTTCATTGTTTTTGCGCAATCAAATAAAATACAGGGTATTTATACCTTTTAAGAAATTGTTTCGATACCATTTATGAAATTGAACAAAACAAACAAAATACAGATAAAGATATTTTAAAAAGATTTTTAAAGAAATGTTTATTTTCTAAACGATTTTTCCGTTGTTCGGTAGGTAAGCGTTGTCCTTGTGATTTTATGACGTTATGATAAAATGAAGTTTTAATTGTAGGAGTACGTTATAAGAAATAACATAAAAGAAATAGTAAAATAAAATTACGGCTTGTAAATTTACAAACAGAATAATGCTATCTTCAGGGTTATTTTTCTTAATTTTTGAATGAATCCATTGTACCAGTTTTCATTTTTAATACTCCAAATATATATCAAAAATTTGGTGCGTTTTGATATGTTGACTCCCATTAAAAAAACAGGGGGGGGGGGGATTCTATATATTTTAAATTTTATATATTTTATATTTGTATTTTATACATATAAGGTAGAAAATAGTATTACTAATCACATATTGCAATTTGAAGAAAATCGCTATTGTGGTATTTTGTAATCTGCTTAAAAGTGCGGAAAATTACAATTTCCTATATATTCCTATAGTAAATGTATCTGTATTATGAGATGGCCCCCTAAAATGAACCAGACGTTGGATTTTCTTGAAACTTCGCGAATATACTTGAGTTGGTGTATATTACATATGGTTAAAATAATATATAAAATTGAGTTTTGCTATTGTAGTTTTCACGCAAAAAGGATTGGGCAGCAGGCATAGCCTACTTTAGCCTTCATCCTACATCAAGGTCAAAATGAACATATTGATTATATACAACTCAGAGTATAGAAAGGATACACATGAAAAAGAAAGAAAAATATTTGAAGTCATTAAATGTAGTCTCACATTAAACGGTGTTATTTTTCTAATCTACTTTTATACTTATGATAGCGATACTGTTGGTATGTAATAGAATTATCATTTTCAAAGCGTTATTCAATAAACGCAGACAGTTTACACACATAATGGTTAACAAGATGTTAATATGTTCAGTTACGCGTATAGATAAAAAAAAAAATATGCATACGTAATATGGAACAATGCAGCATTTCTGTATATAACATTCGATTCTGGGCCAGGATAGGTATAATTTATGCACGCCGCTTCAGTCTTCATTGGTATGGCTATTATTACCAGGTGCGACCAACCGGATATGAACCGTCTAATAGTGGAACATTATACATGTGGGCTCATTCTGCATATTTTATTGGCTCCTATTACAGCAAACGAAAAAGGAGCTACTTTTAAAATGTCGTGTATTGACTGTCTTAACAAATCATGTTTATGGAATTACCAGTCTCATCGCGGTAACTAAAACCATGAGGCGATCTGCCATTTATAGGTATTATTATCTTCGCATTAACTGAAAATATATAACAATATCGCTGGAACTAAGTCATCAATACTAGTACATAAAAACTTCTCTGTCGAGCGAAGATGTACTCTATATGTACGTGTAGACAGAGCTAGCTGACAGACCGGTGATGTACTCCTGTAGAGGTCCGATAACCTCTACCCCTTACCCTTCCCTGACATACTCATACATATCATAAGAATGATTAAATTTTAAGATGATTGATGCATTCCTTATTCCGGTCCGAAAAGTAAGTGTTCTGATAAAACAAATTTTTGGTATGTCTAGAAAAGTAAGTTTTAAACACCCCCCCCCCAAATTTCAGTTGTATTTATTGTTTGTTTTTTGGGGGTGGGTTTTTTTTGGAGGGGTTGTTTGGTTGTGGGGGGTGCAAAGTTTTTTTCAAAGTAGGCATAAATTTTTATTTGATGTTCTCGGCAAATTCAGATTTCATGTGGAATCGAATAGCACTGGGAATTCTTGGGGTAACTTGATCGAAAAAGGTGAGTTTGCTAATGAACTGCTAACTCCAATGCACCAACATATCTACATTCGTACTGAAAATGACCGAGTTAGGCGAAATGTTATATCTTTACATATATTTTACCAGTCACTTCAGCAATGAAGTTTTTTTTTAAATTTAAAACAACTTCTTGTTGACCTAGCATCATAAATTCATTCGCTAAAGTTATGAGTCAGCAAGAACTCCGGTGATGTGTTGTATACACGTTTATGTTATCAAATACATGTGCATGTACTGTTATATAATTGTATTTACATGTACCAGGTGGTTTACTTTATCAGATCAGGATGAATTGTGTTATGCCAGTCATATGATCCCCTTCCCATTTCCTTTCTTGGTCTCAGCAGATCTAGATGAGTTACATGATCCTACATACACCTGAATTATCATTCACTGAAACCACATGTAGCTTCCAATGTTCGAATTATCCAATGGCTGAAACTCAGAGATCTCTCTATGAAGAAAGGAAAACAAAACCAAATAACCGAAATCTATATCATTTATTTCAAGAAATCTATTTGGAGGTTTGTCATGTTTTTAAATAATAAAAAATGTTCGTGGATCATAATACAATATATGCCCTTGCATATATACATAAATACACAATCATGTACTAACATATTTCTGTGAATCGTTAATTGAAACAGATCTTAGACTATTTACAAGAACATAAAAATTCTGTTTAGAAACTTCGATGTTTAAGAGGATGGTCTCGTGTTAGGCAAAAGAGACGATAAAATGTGTATTAATCTATACGATTCCATTGATCGCCATTATAACATACAGGCACTGTCTATTATTGCACTGTGTCCTGTTTACACCTGTCAATATATGAGGGACGTGGATTCAGGTGTTTTATACGACAGACACCTGACAATGCCACGTTACGGCGCCGGCATTATGACGCACACCTGAGAGTCATTTTCATCAATACTTATCATTACTTATCCACGTCAATGATTGATTGGACTGAACGCACTAGTACTACTGTCTGTCGGCAGTCATCTGTTACATGCCACATGGCGCAATGGTCTGCATGCACTGTTGAAAAACAGATAGCGGGCACTGTCGGAATAGACAAAACAGTATGCATTTAACAAGACACAGGAGTGGATCTAAAGGGGCGGGGATCAGGTTCCACATAAAGTTACCGAATCTTTATAGCTATCAGATATTGACATTGGAAACACCCCTTCCCTTGTGAAACACTGGCCTCATTTACATTTATAAGCTGGAAAAGGATTATATACCTGAATATTATAAAAATAACGCGGATAGCTTATCTTCTTTCAAAGGTCAAGTGAGGTGCCCCTGATACCTCTGTGGGACGATACCCGTGACACACTGTAATCTTCTCTAGAGATTACTGAATGGAGAGGCACCCGGATTAGACTAGGTCAACAGGTCGTGTCATAGTAGCCGATTTACAGTACGTTGATGATGATCATGTCTAATAATTGTCCCTCTTTTATTCAATCCCAGAGATTGAAGGCGTGTTGCAATTAATCTGTGCAATATCCAGTGTAGTTTTTCTTTATATGTTGTTTTTGGGGTTTTTTTTTTTGTTGTAAATAACAATCTTTATTCCTCTTAACCAATCTTCATTTTTTATTATTTAACGCCCTTGGCTAGGAACCATTATTTTCCTCGATCGTCTTGGAATTACAAAAATCAAAATATGTCTATAATACTTCGTACTTCTTGTATTAATGTTACATTTCTGGTTTAAAATGGTAAAATCCATGTTGCCAGTACTTCATTCTCAAAGTAGACATCCTCTTGATTTTCTATAATATATGGAAAATAAGTTAAAAATGTCGTTTTTTATATTTTATTTTTCTATTCTAAGTCACACACAACGTTTTAAACAACCACTCACTCTTCTTCTCATGCTATCCGCATACATTATAGTTTAATTTATTGCACATATAGAATTTGATCAGAGTCTGCTATTTAGAAGCATTTCCTGTGGACAATGGATGGGCCGGATTCGTCGTACTCCTGTTTGCTGATCCACATCTGTTGGAAGGTGGAAAGAGAAGCAAGGATAGAACCACCGATCCAGACGGAGTATTTCCTTTCAGGCGGGGCAATGACCTTGATTTTCATTGTCTGTGGTGCAAGAGATGTGATTTCTTTCTGCATACGGTCAGCAATTCCGGGGTACATGGTGGTACCACCAGATAATACGGTGTTAGCGTACAAGTCTTTACGGATATCAACATCACATTTCATGATACTGTTGTAGGTGGTTTCATGGATACCAGAAGATTCCATTCCAAGGAAAGATGGTTGAAATAGAGCCTCTGGACACCTGAATCGCTCGTTGCCAATGGTGATGACCTGACCGTCGGGAAGTTCATAGCTCTTCTCTAGTGATGAGGATGAAGCAGCAGTTGCCATCTCTTGTTCAAAGTCTAGAGCAACGTAGCACAGTTTCTCCTTGATATCTCTGACAATTTCTCTCTCGGCTGTGGTGGTGAAAGAGTAGCCACGTTCTGTGAGGATTTTCATGAGGTAATCGGTCAGATCACGTCCAGCGAGATCCAATCTCATAATGGCGTGGGGAAGGGCGTAACCCTCGTAGATGGGGACTGTGTGAGACACACCATCTCCGGAGTCAAGTACAATACCGGTTGTACGACCGGAAGCGTACAGGGACAGTACAGCCTGGATGGCGACGTACATGGCTGGGGAGTTGAAGGTTTCGAACATGATCTGTGTCATCTTTTCTCTGTTGGCCTTGGGGTTGAGTGGGGCTTCGGTCAGGAGGACGGGGTGTTCCTCTGGGGCCACACGGAGTTCATTGTAGAAAGTGTGATGCCAGATTTTCTCCATGTCATCCCAGTTGGTGACGATACCGTGTTCAATGGGGTACTTGAGGGTGAGGATACCTCTCTTGCTCTGGGCCTCGTCTCCTACATAGCTGTCCTTCTGTCCCATACCAACCATCACACCCTGTAAGAAAACAGATGTTTTAAATTTATGTTCACAAAGAAACGTTTCATTTTAATGATGTATAAACATGTAACTGTTTTCATTTTGAAAATAAAATTGTTTTGGTTGGGATAAGACCTTTAACCATAATACAAGATAACTGCGTATTTATACGTATTTATACGTATCTTGAGATAAGCCATCCTTTTCTCATTAACTGGTAATGATATAGCCCTTCAGGCTGATAACATGCCGGTATATTAAGTCACGCCAGAAACGCCCCCTTTTTAAAACTTGATTAGGTGATATTACCAAAAACAATTGAAATTTCTATACGATTCCCCATTGTTTTTACGGTATATACACATATTTTACAATAAACCATTTAACATGTAAATTTATGAATCAGCGTGCAAATTTTATATTTTGATACATGTGATAGGTGAATACAGCATTTTATTATACATATATGAATAAAAGCGTTAATGAAAAAAAAGTGAGAACTCCTCAATTTTTTTGTTGATTATTCTATCTACCTGATGTCTTGGGCGTCCGACAATGGAGGGGAACACAGCTCTGGGAGCATCGTCTCCGGCAAATCCGGCCTTGCACATTCCGGATCCATTGTCGATAACTAAAGCCGCAACATCTTCGTCTCCCATTGTGATAAGTAATTGGAATACTGCGTCTGGTTATAGATCTGTACGCTGTGGTTTCTCTGGCCAGAGTGAGAGAGTTCGTAGTAAAACTGACCTTATATCCGCACTCTCACGCCCGGTTCCGCGAAATCGCGCTCGCTGTCCCCGGCCTATTGCCATATAAGGAATTACTCATCGCCTTATATGGAGTACAATAAAATCGCCGTTCGAGTGACTACATAATTGAGATATCCTTTGTATCAATTTATTTAGATTAGAACCGATAGTTATCTTGTGTTTACCTGGGCCTTACGGTCACATCATATTTATTTATGGCAGACATAATTACTCACTTTACATCTAAACTAGTTTAGAGTTCTTGGTGACATTATGTTTACAGCGTACAACTTGTATAATTTTAAAGTGTGGCTCCTACGCTTACCTTGTATACAAAATCAAGAGTATTTAAACTTTTAAACAGCAGTTTTTCATTTTGTCAACCAATTAAGCTTAGAGCATTTCTGGTATTATTTCTGTGCATCAGTGAACGTTCAGGGTAAATGCATTAACTATAAGGAATTGTTTAGTGTCGAAATTATAGCCATAATAGTTTAGTAAAGATGCTTTTGGTTTTTGTATGTTACTAACTTTTCAGATGTATGTCTCGATTTACACATAATATTCCTATATGAAAATGCCTCTCTCTCTCTCTCTCTCTCTCTCTCTCTCTCTCTCTCTCTCTCTCTCTCTCTCATACATATTTGTGATATCAATATTCATTTTAACATGGATATGTTTTCCCTGTTGTATAACTATATGCTCAGCTGGTATATGGACAATTTTCTCTTTGAAAAATCTCATAATAGCGCCTATAAAATTCCGCAATATTTCCCAAAAAGAAAATCCCAACCTTTCTTCTTCCTCTTCCTTGAGGAACTCTAAATTAAACTGACAAAAGGCAGTCTGAAATTAGAACCGTCCCTTTAAAAGTACGCCCCTCCCCCTCCGCCCTCAGCACTGCACCAGAAAAGTTCCATTACCAACTATGACAATCGCAATTTTTGGAAGCTCAATTCTCCGAGCTCTGCAAATGTAAATGCATGTGTAGGACACAGGTGTATTGTAATGTTTACATAAATAGTTTAGATAACACAGTTCTTAGTATGAAAGTTAAATACCTCAACAGTTCCACTCTGTTAGTCATAGCTGAACTCGGTCCACAACGCTTGACTATTTACTCCTTAGTTTTACACCCCACATCAACTAACAGTTGTAATTAATGAAATGGGGGTTCTAGCTGGTATGGTTTTATTCTAGATAAAATGGCACATTGAAAACTACATTCAAGTTATGCTTATCTTGATAAACTCAGTAGCCACTGATTACTTATACCAGTCGCAAGATTCTACTATATGTGAGTAGGTCTGTTGACTTGCAGGAAAATGTACATGTAGTAACAAGTCGATTACTGCGTGCCCAAGTCTTGAGAATCAGGGAGAGAAACTGCAACAGTGCGCGTGGTGCATTCATTCAAGTTTTCTGTTGATGACTCGATCCACCCATGAAAACTTATCTCATACTCCTCTCTTGTTAAAAAAAGATATCAATGTTGAATAGATAATTGTTTTACCATGTTTAAAGTGGACTTGACATGGAGTATCCCAACACTGGGAGGCTAGGTGATAAATGTATCGACAATTTTTTTTTTTTTTTATCAAAATGGAAGCGCTGTTTTTAATCGATTTCATTAGAGATATACATAGTTCATATTTCTGATCTATTGAATTGGATTTTTTTCTGTATCGGAGTAGACCAAAAAAAAAATCAACGCAATCGTTGACGGGACCAACTGTATGATACATCAAATTATGAATAACTTGCTTGTACTCAGAAAGCTGAGGCTAAGTTGAGGAAATTTATATTTTCCCCTTCTATATACACATAGAGGTTAAGATTTTATTCCGGGGGGGGGGGGGGGTGTCCAACGGATATTTAGGTTTGCCGGGGGGGGGGGGGGGGGGGGGTTCGAGGCATATTTTCGGTAATGTTACTATGTAAATTTAAGAAATTCAAGAAATAAGACTTTTCTAGGGTGGCGGAACCATCTCTCCCCCCCCCCCCCCCCCCCCCCGATCTGATCCGATTCGCGCATGGTATGCGTTTGTTACGATATCATGTTGCATTTTGGACGTCATCGATTGAGATGGACCCGATAGCATACGACGTTAAAACCTTTTTTTAAGGTGGCTTGACACACAAGTGCATTATTCGATAGATCGATTGAGAATCATTTTTGAAATGCTCTTTTACAAAAATGAGACCAATATCGGCTTTCAATTATTTTATATGATTATTTTTGTAATTTTTTAATAGGAGCCGGAAACATCGTTTTAGCTGCGAACAAGATATTTTAGAGCTAAATATTTGGTATCAATTGATGCACAATACAATTATCTATATTATACGTGTCAAATAATAATAATAATAATAAGCCTTAAATATTTTTAATAAAAAAAATATTTATGAAAATAAAATCAAGAATAGTAGATATTTTTGAACCTGTGGATAAAATCTACAAGTCAACTGACACTCGCATTAAACAATTGCTATACAATCATATCTCAACAAGAAATTGAAACGAAATTGTGGAATTCAAGAAAAATTGGAAAATTTTAAATTCGAACCGAAACCGATTGTAATTAAACTGATCACGAGCAAAATTATATAAAGTTGAAATATATAACTGTTTTGGGAAAAATTCAGGTTGTTTACTTTAAAATGGTTTGTCCATTTATTGATCATGTAATAAATATAAATTTCTCACAATCAACTGCATTATTTTTGTACAATTTCAATTCTAAAAATAATTCTGATCGAAATAGTTTTTTTTTAATAAGGATCGGTTCAAATTTGAAAAAATTTCAATTTTTTCTAAAATTTTGCATTTTCGTTTCAATTTCTTTGTAAAATATCACTATTTGTTTACTCTTTAGATTTTAACCATAGATTTAAAAGATATTAAAGAATAACAGTTTTTCAGAAATATTTATTTTAAATTAAAGAATCTTAAAATTGACCAGACCAGCTTTGGCATGTATTTATTGACACATCAATTGAGACCAAATTTCAAACTCTAAAATACCCTGTTTGCAATCTAAACAAATTTTCCTCTTCTGAAAAAATACAAAAAAAAAATTATTTTAAAATAATTGAAAGTCGATATCGGTCTCTGTTTTGTGTCATCATATTTGAAAAAAAAAAAGATTCTTTATTAATCCATCAAAGGAAATTTGATGGAATGAGACTAAAGGCAGCTCCCTGCACACCATGTGACCTTTACTATGACGTCACACACTCACAAAGAGAAAGTAACCCGATGTCTGTAAACAAATAGTAAAGCACATACGTCTAATGCCTGTTTTTTACACACGGACATGTAAGATAAATAATATTTTTTTAAAATGTTTAACTGCAATGTCACAAAGTGAAGAAAGTGTTTATGTATTGTTATATACCATATATTTATACCTGTGTGCGTAGAATAACATGTACCCCCTCCCCCGTCGTTTCAGTATCTTGTAGTGTACTCTTTCAACATGCACCCCGATCCTCTCAACCTATGCCTATGGTGGGTCGATCTTCCACTCCCCCATCCCCCATAATCACACAATAACTTGCATGCATTAAATAATTTTTAATTAATATCGTAATTTTACATTGAATTGATTTATTGTAAAGTAATTTAGTAAGTTATTGATTTAATTTATTTCCAAACATGCAACATTGGATTGATTGGCAGCATATACTTTAGAATACTAGTAGCTAGGGGATATGTTGGTGATAAAGTCTAAAATTTTATGTTAACCAGTCCAAAATGTGTATTTGTATGTGCATATATATGCTTTTAAATGCACCTCTTTGCATATATGAAGTAATGCATCAACATATTGGGGAAGGATATTTAAATAAAACTCGCTTATAAATGTATAGTAAAAACTAATTAAAAGACAATGGTCAGATACATAAAATGTTTGGGAAAATAAATGTATTAATTAGGTATATTGCAATACATGTGCAAATTTCTGGTATAGTTTTAAACAATTAATATAAGAATGGTACAATATTTTATTTGTCAAGTAGGTCTCAAGTGCAAAATAATTAGATTTTAAAATACTTGTATATATTTTAAACAAGGCCCAAAGCCTTATTAAACTGTTACCTGAGCAAAAATGCAACCCTTTTGAAGATTAATCAAATGACATTTTGATAATTAAATAATGATAATTTAATAATTGATTTCATTCAAAATAAACTTTAATAGAGGAAATTATCTTGCTCGAATCAAAATTAATAGTGATATGATGAATCGATTCAATCGAGTTACCCAGCTCTTAAAATCATATAAATGATTCAAAATGTACAAGTTATAAAAGCATATACATGTAAATATACATGTAACCAGTGTAAGTAATTAATATTAAATGTTTGTTAAGGCACCCCTCCTTCCTCTCCACCAGAAAAAAAATACCTACAAGAATTGTGACCAAAGAGTCATAAAGTTAAAAATTTGTGTTGTATGCATGCCTCAGTGCTCATCCTAACATCTACTAAAATTGCCCTTTGTTAAGTTTAATGTTTTATATGTGACAAGTCAAGCCTCCCCCACACCCCAAACAACACCACTACCCCTAACTCGGTGGTCATGAATTTTCAAAATTCTAGATGAATCCTCTGTGTTCATCACAGGCATGTACATGTACTTGTATGCCTGCAGTGTCTTATACATGTAATAGAAGAGTTAAACTATATGACCAAAAGGGTCTGCCCTAAATAAGAGCCCCTAGCCCTGGGAACATAGTCACAATTTTGGTAGAGGTCTCCCTGCTAGTCCTAACCATGCACTAATTTTTCCAACTAGCAATCTAATTAAAATTAGATGTTAGATCCGCTCGCTTACTCGCTACACAAGTGTTTTAATTAGATTGTCCAGCTATATGGTCAGAATTAAAGAGAAAGATATTTAAATGATAAATAAATACTCATTATGTTTTAACAAGAGCTCCACTTTAAATGAGTCAATCTTGCTTTATGATATGATACAAATCATATTATACATACTATGTCATGATACATGATGCAACATGATACAAAAACAATACATTATACATTATTGTATAAAATCATAGTATTATATGATACACAATAGCATCAAATTATATAACATTGTATCATATCATTTGATACAATATTCTCTATCATATGATACAATGTCGTATTATGTATTTAGGGTTGAATACCGTTAAGGATGAAACGGTACGATACCATACCGGTATTTTTGAAACGATACGGTACTTTTAACGATACGGTACTAGACCTTAATTTATGAGAATGATGGTTCGATTTAAGTGAATACATTTTTGATCTTTCAGTGTTATAGTGTTACATAAAATTTACATAAAATGTGAGTTTATAAACTATGTTTATGTTTTAATCTTTTAATAAAAATCAACAAACAAACAAATTAAATCTCAAATTGATTTGACTAGAAACATAATTAATAACAAGTTCACAAGTCACAACCTCCCTTCCTAGTAAAATGAGACCAGACAGCCGAGCGTTTTGCTCGGTTGCCAGCCATTGTTTGGTCGCGCTAATTGACGAAACATCAGAAGTGAAGAACATATTTTTTTTTCTCTATTTTTTTTAAATTTATATTTACTCTCAGAATAAAATTTAAACTCTATTATTGTAAATATATTTTATTATTTTTTAAATTATTTATTGATTTATTAATTAAAATATCGGCAGTCGAATCAAGTATCGTACTAAGAATGATAAAGCATACATTTCGTTATTTAGCCTATCCTTTCAATACGCGGAGAATACGATTTTAGCGATTCTGAAATTGCTTTTTGAATCATTTAAATTTATAGAAAGGTTTCAAAGATACAGAAATACCGTTATTGGTACCGGTATTAAATGAAACGGTATTTTACCGGTATTTTTAAAGTAACTATTCGGTACGGTATTGGTACCGTGTACCGGTATCCAACCCTATATGTATTAATCTGATACAAAATTGTGTAATTTTTTATCATATCTTGTGATATCTATTGTCATTTTTACATGATTTGAATGAAGATACTCATATCAATTATATCATATTGTATAAGATATTGGGACATTAGCTTTACTTGTATCATATCATAATATAGATCATTAGCTATAATTTGCATATAATGTTATCATATTGGTCATGTTGGTAACACCTTGTCTTAGTGAGCTTTGTAATCTTTAATAACCTATGTTTAAAATATCAAAACAAAAACATGTCTATCATCAATTAAGATTTAATTTACAAATTTGAACTGTGCATTAGAATACAAAAAACGTAAATGACTTTCAATTGAAAATAGCAATATGTATGCTGAGTTGGCCTTGAACGAGGACAAAAAGAGATGACAAGGTATACAGAATGGTGTAGGAAGATATGTTTAACACAAACTGTGAAAGGGAATTAAATTAACAGTGAATTCCAGTTTCACATATAGATGGGTAGTAGTACAGAGAAAATCAACAGTAGATGAATATGACTTGTAGAGGACGGTTTAGCAACTTTAGACAGTGCACAACTCCATTGCTGCCTCATTCCTATGTCCACTTAATAATATATACATGATGTGAAGTATTAGCTTAATGGATTTTTGGCTAGTTATGCAGCACATCCCACGATATGGGGAACCTGCTGGAGATTATGCTTCAGTGTTCGATTCCTTGTCAGAACTAACTGTTAATTCTCTTTCATTTTCATCTTCTCTGGAGAAGGTCCTAAAAATTCAAAACAAAAATCTTGAAATTGAAAATCTTTCACATAAAATTAAAATGCACTAAAGCCTATTCTTTCTCTTTTTTAACATACACTGACATCGCTAACAATGTTTTATCACATGTTTAGCTCAATATGCAGTGGATATCACTCATGTAGTAAATTTTCTGTATTACACTGTGTATTCTTACCCAATATGTCGTCTTAATCAACCATACTGTAGGTTTCTGATGATTGACGAAGAATGAAAAAGTATCAAAATATAAAAATTGAAAAGTTCAGAGTTTTAAATGTGAACGTGAAGCCTTCAATGCTGTTTAATAATTTTTTTTTCATAAATTGATAAGATTATGTTTGAAAGTGAAATGTTTGACATTTGTTAAGCTTGGAACTTTTTTTTCATGCATAAGGTAGATGACGTCTTGACATTTATAGTTCTAAAATATAAGAGTTTAACAAAAGACATGGTAAAGCATGTGATAAAAGAATCTCTCATGATTTGCAATCTTATGGTATATGATTTTTACCCAACTCATTGTGTGTATTCTATCCCCTCAAAAATCATATACTATTGCTAATTATGAGAGATCCTATATATATAAAATTATATATATATACATGTGTGTATATATATATATATATATATATATATATATATATATATATATATATATATATATATATATATATATTTTTTTTTTTTTTTTTTTTAGTTAATTACATAGACGACCACTTGACGTCATAAAATTAAACCACACAGATTATAACCTTAATGTTCAATATTTAATAACACACAAAATAGAGCTATAGGAAAAGCTTACCTGAGGCAGATGAGGAGGAGTAATGTCAGCTACCTTCAAGATTTCTAAAGGACTCCATGCTTCACTCTTACAAAACTAAATTTCATTCATCTCAGAGGTCTTCTGCAGTATATCTACGAACAACCTGCAAAAGTTAGCCATCATTGAAATAATGCTAATTGTAATATTAAAATCTTGCATCTGGCTACACAAAAGTGCAGAAGATTACTGTAATGTATTACAGGTACATGTACTGAAAAGTCTGTTTTTTTTAGTGGACTAGAAGGTCGTAGTTATTTTTAGACTGTATTGATCTCATTAAGAAGAAGATTTCTGTATAAACACATAGGAAAATACTCAAATTTAGAAGCCAAACAATAGTTAATAGTTAAATTAATCATAAAATTTAAGGTAGATCCCATGGGTAGATTTTTGACCACCTAGCCTCCTTAAGGTGGCTCACTACACCTCAAAACTGTCTCTCAAATCAGCAGAAAATTACTTTATTATGATAGATAGCATGATGGATAAGCATGCAGTATATAATATCAAATAGGCAAAATAATGTGCAATTTTGGATGAAAAATTTAATTTTCAAAAATTTAATTCAATAAACATGAACAAAAGCCTCAGAAGGATTTGAACTCATGATCTACTGTTCACAAGCCTGATACTTTAACCACTGAACTATAACAATATACAGCCAAATTGATTGATACACACAGTTTAACAAAAAATTTCAATCGCCATCTTGTAACGTAGTGTCTTAAAAAGTATATGAAAGGTGTAGTGAGGTACCTTAATTGTAATAAATTTGCATTATAATAATTATCAAATTGTATCATGATATAGTTGTCAACTATTAGACAAACTGATATCTATGTAATTGTTGCCTACCTCTATAAGTAATAAGATGTCTTAAAGCAAATATGTTGACTATTTAAAAAATCAACACAATGTAGAGAAATAAGATTCAATTGTTTAGAACAAAACTTACAAATTATTACCAGTAGCAACTTTAATTGAAATTCTTAATGTCTTCATATTAGGTATACCATGTAGATATTCTAGAAAGTCAATGAAAATTAATTCATATTGTGTATATACGATACACGTGATAATACGATAGGCGTATCATGGGCCCTCACGATCAAGAGGATCGATGTATCGCCATATCATTACAACAGTACTCTAATCAAAATTATTTGCTATAGAGCAGATGCATATGCTAAAATTGAGATGTTTAGGTAATACAAAAATGCTTCACTTTGTTGAAACTGCATGCAAATCTCTGAGTTTTCAAACACTCTTCATTATGGAAAATGTCAAAAATATTTATTTCAATCTTTCTCTCTCTAAGATAATCATATCTCTTTCAACAACTACGGCCTAGTTAAAAATAGGTTACCCATTAATGAAGAGTTGATGAAATCTAGCAAGTTTTAATACAGACAGGACACATTTTTCTCATTCATCATCAGACAAGGGGGTCTATCAAAGCACTGGATGTGGGAACAGGGTCTGGCTTATGTGGGTATTTCATTTTCCAGAATACTGTACAGCATATACTAAATAATTGTTCAGGATTAAAGAAAATCATGCAAACCTTATAAAGGCTCAAATTTAAAAATGTCAATCTTACAGAAGTATAGACTGTACTTGTAACATTTTACCTTGAAGATTGATTTCATCACAGATTTTTAATTATAATAGGCAAGTCAAAAACTTTTTTTATTTTCACTAATTAATCTCGCTTTATTTAGAAATGGGCATAATGAATGACAATAAAGACATGAATCGGATCATGTACATAATTATACACATTCAGTGTCCATGATTAGCACAAGGATTTGACACAATCTGAGTAACAACAAAAAGAAGGTGTACTATATATCCCCTTTTTTTATTGTTGCTCAGATTGAGTCAAATCCCTGTGATGATTAGAACCTGTAAAACTGCACAACTTTTAATTATCTAACACGTTACAATACACTTCTATGAAACCAAAAATCATAAGATTTATTCAGATTACGATATTTCTCTAGATACAAGAAAAATCTGTGTATATATAATGCATTAGAGGCAATAAAATATCATCTAAAAATTCGTACATACCTCGCATGAGAACCATTCCTGAGCGTCTTACTTGTTATGTTGAATTAAAGTGAAAGCGGAAGTTCAATTACGCATGCGCAACTGTGTAGCAAGCTGCATTCTTTTTGATGTAACGATTTATCATCGGGATCGAAATTCTTGAAATACTGAAAAATGACAGTCTAAACATGAACGAAATAATTTCAAAAATATGCTGTACTTCAAAATTTGCTCTATTTTGTTTAATGCCAATATTTCTCAAATTCCCAATCGCTGGTAATTATTATTGATTTTGAAATGATTCATAAAAATCTTATTCAGATTGAATGTGAACATATTAAATGGATTTTTTCAGACGCCAGTGGAGTTGTGTATTTTCAAGATTTTGTTCCATCCGTCATAGACAGACATATCAAGTCATCGAGACATCTGCCTGTTTGCATTTTGTTTAGAGAATCTGGTTTGTATTTTGCTGACGAATAAACTTTTTTACTTCTTTGATCATTAATTTTTTTTTTAAAATGCTGACTTGGGTTGAAGATGTAAAATTAATGTTTTAGTTAGACCCCCCCCCCCCCTTCTTCGCGCACGCTCTCATCGATAATGATAATAGTACACTGATTGTTAATAAATATTAATGTATGTACATTATATAAAATATTCTGAATTGTTAAACTTCCATTGTTTTATATATTTTCTACAGTAACTTGTAGCTTTTCACATAGAATGAATAAATCTATGTTATTTAATTTTATTTTCCTTTTTTCATTTAAGCTAAGAAAGGATCTAAATTGGAGAAACAAATCTACACTTTATGGAAAAATGAATCCAACAGTTATAAAGACTGGCAGTTCGGATCGTACTCATTTGACAAAGTATGTGAAATTGTCTTTTTATCAGCTGTTTATGGGTTCAGTACTGATGATAACTCTGTTGTAAAGAGAGATGGTAAAACTCTTTTTTGAAAAAATTATATCTATGAAAACATTTTAATCCATATGCAGACTGATTAAAATTGTGCATTAAAGTTATATATACTGCACAAGGTACATGTAATAAGGTCACAAATAGCCTTGTGTTCAAATTTTAGAATGAAATGGTCAGGGAGAAGAGGCCTGACTATATGCCAGCGGTGAAGTGTTTTCTAGGCCAGTCAGCCTCTTACCTGTATGAGGGAGAAGCCAAGAGGTCTCTCATCCACCAATGGCTCAGTAAACTGGTAAAAACTGAGGAAAAAATTCTTGTACATATTTTAGCTAGTGTAATATCATTTTGACTTTTTATGACCTGCTGTTGTGTTTGTAGGTTGACAAGCATACTGAACAGCTGCAGGATGCTACTCCAGACCTCATTCATACAGCCATAAACACACACAATGTGACCATCCTGGCTTTTCCAGACCATCATAACCACCACCATGTGGAAGAAAAGGTGTTCCAGGTAAAAGAGCTGTTTATGAGAAACAAACGGTTAAATGTACATGTGGGAAAGTACAACTGTTATCTAAATGAACAACTTAGAAGAGAATTTCAGAATAAAGTAGAAAATCAGAGCTTTTTGCAAATGGGTTCTTCAATTTGAGTGGTTATAGAGAGAAGAAATACAATGCTTAAAATGTTTATTCGTGCCAACTTTATTTCACAATTGACTACGTTCAATCTTTCCCATTAATTTAAAATTAGTTCATTCAGGGATTTACAGTCAAAAGGGGGGATAATCTATTTTACATTGTTTTTACCTTACTAAATTTGTCATTGAAACTCATGACTATCGTTATAGGTTATACCAAAATAGCGTTGTAGTACGTCATTGTACATGTAATCCATTCACAAGAGCATTCAGATTTGTTTTCAATCACAATGTATAAGTTTTACAAAAAGTTTACCAAAAAAAAAAATAAACTGATTTTTCTTTAAGCCAAATCATATCTTACAATATTCACCATGATACTATTAGATGAGTTACTTTAAATCTGATTTGCTGATCTGAATCTTTTCTTCAGCTGAGTGAGACTACTCCAAGCTGTAAAGCTTTTGTTGTTCACCCATATTCCATTCATGCAAGGTAATCAGCAATCAGGACAATTTTATATGTTTTTATTTGAAATTGTGAAATTCTCCTCAGTTAATATATAAATGAATGTGCATGAATGAGTTTTTTTTAACTTTATTTTTAGTGAGCTTAAAGAGATTTACGAGGTGCCAGATATACCATCTATATTAGTAATAACAAAAGACAGTAAGTCATACAATAAACAACTTCTTGTACACAGAAGAAATACCTAAAATTAATTACCTTGCTAAATATTTGATATTACTGTGGATATAAAACAAATTTAATAAAGTAGCGATAATTGTTCACTTTTAAATGAATTTGCTTGTTCAGGATCAGGAGAATGTGACAATTTCTCAAAAGAGCATTAAAATACTTGCATGCATTGATTTACATGTATTGCTAAAACTTGATTTGTTTTACAGACAAAAATAGGACCATGTCCCGCTTATTTTCAAAGCAGCACATCCAAACTAAGATGCTTGATGTCCACCTCCAAGCCCTACAAATCGGCTCTACAAAGCTTTACAGTGAGGTAGGGCCTATAATCTGGTAGTAATCAATGTGGTAATGGAAATAAGATCTGTGAAAAAAGGAGAAACTCATGTTCATCTGTAATCAGTTACAGTTCTGTAAAACAATAAGAATATGATGTATTTTTTTGATAATGTAATACTGATCTTTAGTATTCAGTTAAGTTGTTGTATAACAGCATTGATACTATGTACTAGCTGATAAGGTTATACTTATGAAAAAATAGATTTGCTTAAATGCTAAATACTGGTACTGACACTAATCAGAGCCCCATTATCTTGTGTACCAGTACATGTTCTGTATTTTCTGTAGGGGGACTTTGAGAAGAATGTGATGACACTACGAGGAACACGCTACATCCCTAAACTGATTGTTTTCTATGCCTACTGGGGAAGGAATGTGGAGGCATACCTGTCAGCGTTTAAGAGGAGTGTGGAGGAATTTACAGACCTGGAGGTTGCCATGGAGTTTGGATTAATTGATCTCGCCCAGGAACCTGGCAAGAAATGTAAATATATTTACAAACAAGTACACTTTGTAACACCGATTGCAGGGTTGTTTATTTGATCACCTGTCGAAAGTATATTATTGAATTAGAGGCTCTTGTACAAATAAAATTTAGCTAAATATAATAATGCATCATGTACAGATCTGTAGAAGATAAAGAATTTTTAAAAGTTTATTTTATGATATTCCGGACTTTCGTAACCTGGAGTTTTTGTTCGTTGCCCGAGTTATATCCCCATTAGAGCAGGTATAGCTCTATGTTACCTTTGAAAGAGACATTTTTAGCTTGTATAATCAAGACGATGATGCAATTTAAGGATGCTGTAATACCACAAAACAATAGGGCCATTTGTCAAACACGTTTTTTGTACCATCTACCAATAATTAATGCAGTTGCTGACATGAAGTACATATATGTACGTGGTTTCAGGCGAGCGCCACTATTCAAGAGATAATGAATAAAAACATTTTAGCTTTGCAACCTAGCTTTTGCGTAAATTTTCGCATGTGACTTAATTGCTGTTACTGTTTTCAATTAAAGTTGCATTTCGATTTTGATCGACAACTTGCATATTTATATTTGTATAGTTTAATCCATGTTTATTTAAAGTTTATGGTTTTGATGTGCATAGCTGATTAATATTATTTATTTGGTTGTCAAGCATTTCTTTTTAAATTCAAATTCACTTAAGCTATTGCTGTAGATGGTACGTACATGAGGTACAATTACAATTGTATAAAGGGCAATGAGATAAATGATAGAATTAATAAAGGTGCAAATAGAAAACCAAACAAACAAAAACAAAAACAAAAAACTATTAAAAATAAATGAGAAGCCTTCTCAAAGGCTTGAAAGGAAAAGTGTTTCTTCTTTTTTTAAACTGATAAAGACAGATGAAATCTATTATAGAATACTGAGGTCTAATTTCTCTTAACCTTAGAATATCTAATACGACGAATCTGTTTAATTGAAAAATTCAAATGGTTGTCATTAATTGACCCCCCTGCATGACAGGTGCTGCTCCCTGAATTGATGACCATCGGTGCCTGGTAAGATACCGGTACCAATACCCACCGTGTGTATTTTTTTTCCAAGAAAGCATGGCATTTTGAACGAATGCAGCTCAACTGGCATTTTTTGTATTGTAAAAAATAAACCGTTGATCAATTTAAAAAAATTTGTATTGATAAATTTAAAATTTCTCTAGCTATTTTGGCATAATATTGAAATATTTTTTCAATTTTCTGTTCCGGAGATTTGATGTTAACAATCTGAAGTAAGATTTTTGGGCTTGCACTTTGCATAAAATAATACATGTACTTGTTTTCAATGAAATTTAAAGGGAAAAATAATAAATTGACATACATTTGGCACATGAGTGTACATGTTATTGATTGTAATCAAATACATTCTTGTTATGATAAGCTGGCTTTGAGATTTTTTTTAATTTTTGATAACTTTTGATGTTTTCTGTTTGGTATATGTAAGCTCACGCACTGATTCTATTGACCGGAAGCCATGTACCGGTATACCTGCTATAAGGGGAAGATAACTCTTTAAGTAACGATAACTCTAGTTTATGGGACGACAGAATATGTTATTAAAGATTTCAAATAAAGCAAATTTCTTTTTCATATCACTCTATTAATTATTATTGATCTGTAATTTGTTAGTGGTTTCTAAATGGATTAGAAGTGAGGTTGCCAGAAATGTTCCATTCACCATACTGTTCCATACAGGTGTGTTATTTATATCCTTCAGGTTCTGTTGTTGAGTGAAAAGATTCTCCTAATTCTGTTGCTAAGTTAGTAAAATACATGTATAACTACATGTAGCAAAAATGTTTGATATTTGTAAATCATCTTCAACAAACAACAAATTGCTCAATGTCTTAAAATCAGTCATCATAAAATATAAAGTTTATTACGGTACATGTACTTGAGTTTGGTAAATAAAAATTCCAGATGTGAGGAATGACTACCTGGTACAGCACGGACTGCTGGGTGAGCGCCCCACCCCCTCCTCTCTGTATCAACTGTTCCTGACTGCATCAGTCAATGTCACCTACCAAGATGGCAGGGTATTCAGCGATTACCTCCCTTATGGCAAGACAGAACCTTTACAGGTCTGTTGTTTGTTTCCATACAAATTTTGTTTTTACTAATACATGTAATAATTTTAGGAAATCAGTGGTATGGATTATTCCTGATATCAGATATGTTGTTAGTATTATCAAGAATACATGATCAAATTAGATTTCTATGCTGATCAAATATAAAGAGTAGAATGATTAAAAGATTTTCATTACATTAAATTAACATCATTATGCATACATTCAATGGTTTATTGTGCAATACTAGAATTTCCCAAATGTAAGGTACTTGCTAACCTCTTTTTTAAGATTTATTGTATGGGATTAAAAGGACAAACTGGTTTGGTATCTAGTTATATGTAATTGCTGCACACACATGTATGCCTTACTTACCTGTGCATTCATGATTACCTAATGATGTTACTGACAGTGTTCATCCTTGGATGAGGGGCCTAAAGGTCAGCTCTGTCACCCCTGGTCCCACAATAAGACGGACAGTGACCCCACCCCCAGGATGGTCCCCCAGAAGAAGAGGATAAAATCAAAACATTTACCTGTCAAGAAACACTCAACTCAACAGGGCTGGCATGACAGGGTTAGTTTAAGTATTGTATAGGTCTTCAAAAAAAGAAATAACTGTTATTATCATTTATGTATGCAGCTTACATACATTATTGATTCGATCTGCAGATACAGTACATATTATATTCATATTATGTTTAAGTATTCAGGAAAATAATGATCATTTTTAGAACTTTGAATCGGCATAATTCAGACATACAGTATATAACCACCGCTAACAGAATAACTTTGTTTCATTGAGCAAATATTTTAAAAATCTAAAGTTTAAGAATGCAGGGCATTTTGATATGAACACTTATATTAGAGATTGTTCAAAGTACAAAACTTTGTTTCATTATATTCATGTACATGTATGTATTCTTTAAATAAGATTATATATGTAATTGAAATAGTACGTGTACATAATTATGTACAATGGTGATAGATATTTCCATGAATCACATATATTATTGACACATTACTTTTATTGCAGCATGGATCTGAAAGTATTGACAGGAAACTAAAGAAGTTTCATGGACTTCCTCTTCTTACTCATGAAATGTGGTCAGAAGTGATAGAAAAATCCCACGCTCCATCGCACCCTCTGCTGGGAGGCAAACAATGGGCAGGGGAGGTCACCAAAGTAGCCCTGGTTAGAGAATGTTCAGTGCAGAGAAATTTATGATATTTTATTTTAGGTCTTTCATAGGAACATTGTATTGGTGGGTTTAATTTTACAGGTTGTGTTTGTAAAGGCTGATTGCAGAAGCTGCACAAACAGCCTGGAGACTTTGGTCAAAGTCAACAAAGCTCTTCAATTTCAGGGTAAGTATGATTAATAATGCATGTAAAGTTTCTGAAAATCCACTAATACTATAAAATTTCATGTATATTATGCACTTTTTTCTGCCAAAATAAGATCAAAGATGGGGGGATGAGAGTGGGTATCATATACAGGAACAAAGTTTTGCCCCTTTTTACAGAGTGTGTTTCTGGATACCGCATAATATTCATTGAAACAACGTATTAAGTTTTCAGACTGTTTGATATTCATTTTAATGACAGATATGGGTTTAAAAACTTGAATTCAAAAATTCTCATCAGTTGCATTGAAAGATTTTAAAAACACTTTAAGAACTTTTATTTATAGAGGGTGGATCGTTGTACCTGGTGAACTGTACGACAGAGAGGGACCTGTGTGCAGCACACAACATCAGGGGATACCCTTACATCACAGCGTTCCGTGGGCAGGGCTGGCTGGGTCACTCCCACTGTGTGTCCCCAAACAGTGATCACCTGCCCTACACACGCACTGACTACCATGGTGTCATTCAGGTAACTCTTGAGTTAAGTCAAATCGATATTTACATGACCTAATGATCAGACAAAGTGTTAAATGCTTGATTAAGATGAAGACATAGTATTAATCATATGGTTTATGATTTTGATTAATATTCATCATAATTGTTAGCATTTCATTCTGTAAATGTGGATATTCTAATATATATATGTAGATTTTGTGCTTTCTATGTTAAAACAAATCTTAAATTGATTTTTCATTGATTTTTTGTTAAAGTAAATGCATATTGATTATTTCATTAAATGTGGTTTTCATAGGTTTCCTTTAAAACTGTTGAAGTAATTTGTTTATCAACAATTCTAAGGGTTTTTTTTTAAGGAGAAAGAAATTATGACATGGTTTGGAATAGTAGCAGAATCTTCCATCAGAAATCTTATGTTTGAAAACCCAGACACAAATATGGTGAGTTGCATGAATTTTTAGGTTCTATTTACTGGCTGGTACTTGTACTGAACATTGAGAATCAATAGTACCACAATAACTGTCAGTTTTCCCAAATTGTACCATATTCCATCGCATATAATTTATTGGTTTAGTTCTTTTAATGAGGTTTAAAGACAAAGTTCACCAAATTGTCTTGATAGTTTTATTTATGATTCAACATTAAGGATGGAAATATTTTTTTCATCTCTTTACAGTAGTTTTTCTCAATATAAAAGTTTTATGTTATCTACTGGATGAAAATTAGATATTAATTTCAGGAAGAAGATGTGAGGCTGATTGGCACGCTGATACCCAGGTACTCCCGATTCCTGCCCCGCCCCCCTCGCTCAAAGAACCAGGAGTACTACTTGTCTTACCAGTGCTTTCGACTTGTGTGCGAGAGGCTGTTTGGTAGAGCGGCCTGTTACTCTGTTTACAGCACAGAAATCCCAGCCAGGGAATATAAGGACCCTCACCTAGAGCTTGTTGTGACTAAGGTAAACAATAACTAGTGCATGTACCTAATAGCTATCGGTAATCTAAGATACACTGGTTTCGTTAATTTTTCTTCAGTTTTTGGTGGATTATGTGAAATCATGGTTTTTAAGATATATTAACTCATGGAAAATGGCTTTCCCAGTACAATTTTGGACATGTTTTTTACTTCAATTAGCATTTGAATATGATGATCGGCCGAACAACAAAACCAAAAAAAAATTGATGATCAAATAATATCATTGAAACCATGCACAGAATCTATTATGTAATCATACAAATGTAATACTCTTAATAGAATTTAACTCTACTGTATAGTAAGGACTCTGTTGTCAGTATACATGTTTGACATTGACTATGTCCTCTGCACAGGTTTGGATGAAGAGGCGAGATGGAGCAGATGCAGTGATCACTCAGCTGGGCAAGTCCCTAGCCTCCCTGCTAGAGGAACAGGAAGGGTCTGCCATCCACAGATTCCATTCAAAACACAGGTAAATTCTCGTCAGCCACAGATTTTACTGCAAGCACAGGTAGATTCTAGTTTGTCACGGACAGGTAGATTCTAGTTTGACATAAATTCCGCTCCAAACACAGGTAGATTCTTGTCTGTCACAGATTCCACTCCAAACACAGGTAGATTCTAGTCCATCACAGATTCCACTCCAAACACAGGTAGATTCTAGTCCATCACAGATTCCACTTCAAACACAGGTAGATTCTCGTCCATCACAGATTTTACTCAAAACACAGATAGATTCTAGTCTTTCACTGATTTCACTCAAAACACAAGTAGATTCTTGTCTGTCACAGATAGTAAATTCTAGTCTTTTACAGATCCAATTCAAAACACTGGTAGATTCTATTCCACTTAGTCAGTGAGAGTTACTTCCCCTAAACCACAGAGCATGTTTATTCTGCACTCATTCTCAATTACTGTGCTGTGGTTTGATAATCCCATGGTCTCTGATTATATTCTTGATTTTTGTAAATACGTGTATGATCAAAGATGCCAGGCATTGTCAGTACTGCTGAATACCTGGTTAACAGGAATAATTAATATTGACAAATATAAATTTATGAAATTATATTTGGTACAATTTCTTTTCAATTGCTTTTCAAACATGTTTGATATTATACAGATCTTTTAAGGTGATCGCTATTTACAGGTATAACTTTGGTCCTAACCTGAAGTGTGAGGATGACCATGGTCTCTGTACAGACTTCATCACTTCCTTTACCCTGGACCACGCCCGCCTCCCCGTCACCCACATCACCTCGGACGCCTTCCACACTGACCTTAGGTCAGGGTCATGTATTACTATTATTTGCTGATTAGTCACAAAAACATGCAATGTAAGGTTAGGAATTTTTAATCATGTAGGGCTATTGAACAATGATTTGATAGATCTAATGCATTTAGTTTATGGTAATAAATATTGCAAATGATATAAATAAATTTTACTAGTTAATTGTACATGTATAAATATAATAAGATACCGTATAGCCGCTTTTTTTGGCGGGACACAAATTTGGCGGATTTGGGCCTACAAGGTATACCATTAATTTTGGCGGATATAATTTTGGTGAATCATTTACCCTTCATTAAAATCTTCTGTCAGTTTATTTTTAATAGCTGAGAAGTTAATGCACTTAAGAAAAAATCCTATGTCACCTTTACTAGTACATGGTGGTAAATTTAATGTCCGACCCTGGCTTCACACACTTCAATATTTTGAACAGAAATACATGTAATAAAATTGTACTTAATATACGCTTGAAAAAGTATACCTTATTAACAATAATTTTTTATTTCATCGTTATCAAAGAAACCGTTAATCAGACAATTATCAGCACCTGAGTCATCGATAATGGATCACGTTTTCTAAAACAACACAGGCTAACACCCCTGTCACTGGGGCTAATTACAAATCAGTACAAGGAAAAATGATATACTATAAATAAGAAATGAATTGTTTAAACATCTTCTAATTTATAGTAATGTTTAGCTTTAAAATCTATTCATTTACATTAGTTTTGTATCGATGATGATTTGTATCAGTATCACTATGTGCATGTAACAATTGTTCCTTTTTATCATGCTCACCAACTTTCAAAATTAAATAATCTCCAAAACCTACATGTTTGTCATTAAAATCTACATAGATAGAACTTAAATTTGGTGATTTTAATTTTGGTGACTTTTAAAAAATCGCCAAAATAGGCCAAAATTATATCCCCGCCAAAAAAAACAGCTATGCCCTGTAAGGTGAAGAATTTTGAATCCTTTAGGGATATTAATGATTTGTAAATACTGGTAGTTCTAATGATTATAATTTTAATGTTGTGGAAATAAAAAAATGTACACAATATCAATTGTATTCACAGGTCAGAAAATGAAGAACTTCCTGTTTTGATTGCTCTTGTACATCAGGAAAATATCACAGATAATTCAAATTTTCTACAGGTATTTTTAATGATATTATTTAAATTTGTGCGGGTCAAATTTTGTGGATTGACTGGTTTTCCATTTTTGAGTAGGAAGTAATTTCATGGATTAACTTAAGATTTGTTGCAATTAGAATGTAAACTTATGGCTAAGGGGTGCTCACAATATTCACAAAACTTCAGCCACAAGGAATTTTACACAGTATTTTCATCATTTCTATTTTTGCATCACTTTTCTAGGATCAATGTTTGATAATTCATTTTTCAAAAAAAAAGTTCTACAGATTTTCTTAGACTTTCTCCTTGGATAACATATGAACACATGAACATTTTTTTTTTAACCACAGACCCTTCACGCTGTAGCCAGTGAGTTGTATGACCGCCTCGTGGTCACCACACTAGATGTCAGTCAATACCCTGCGTGGGCGGGGCAATTTGTACCTGCTGATTACAAATCAATCCTCATTGCAGGTAAATTAATGTTTTTGACTATTTGCAAATGTTCACTGAATGAACAGTAGAAAGCCCATGATTGATTCTTGTTTTTATGATTTTAACAAACTTTATGTTTATTGTTTAATAAACTTTATATGTTTATTGTACAATAAATGAGGTGTTCATTGTACCTATGTGATACATAATGATATAAATTTATTCCCCATTTCTTTAGTTGTTTGATGTAGCTAAATATAATACTTTTTTGTTTCTTAAATGTTACAGAGGATCAAGATGTTGAGGGAATGTACTCTTTTCCCAGAATGTGTATTGTGTTTAGACATGACCACAGAAAAGCTATCTTTTATCCACCTCTTGGCAAAACCAGAAAAACTACAAAATGGTTCCAGAAAGACATTATTAAGAAGTATATTGAAAAATTTCTCACAAGTCCTGAAAAGTACATGATTCAAACTGAACATTTTTAGCAGAGAGAGAGAGAGAAAGAGAGAGAGATGTATTTATTTTAATTTATACACATTACCTGTGAAATAAACATTTTGTCTTTTGCTACTAAAGTTTATATATACATTTTTTATTTACATATAGAACTAATATTATTTTTCTGTTTATGAATAAATGTGTATTTCTATTTTTTTTAGTAGATAATTGATATTTAATTCTAATTATGTATGCTTATGTCTTCTGACTACAACTGATTTTTGTAAATTGACTTGAATGTATGATCTGTAATTGTGATTGTGATATCTTTATCACCACAGCTGTGATTAATGTTCAATCCGTCCAACTATCTTGTTGTTTAATTTTCATTTTATAACCGTCCTAATATTAACATGGATATACAATATGTTATATTGTATTGTTTTGTAATATTTTTTTTTTTGTATATATAATTATGTATATAATGAACTCTAACTAGAACAGCTGGCTGTTCTCAGATCTCAGATAAAACTAATTAAATTGTAAAATCTTTCAAGAGCGGTTATTCAAATGATTTTCTTTCTGATGAGTTTAAGGAGTTGCTCCCCTTAGCATGACGAGGTTAGTGTGGTAATATACCAAGCTCGTCAAAGTTTGCTGCGCATTTAAATTCGAGCATTCATCACATACAACTACATGTGCATGTGCATGAGAGCCACATTTATATGTGTGTATTATTGACGCGGGACACAACATTGAAAAAAAAAAATACGGCGAGCTTTATGTAAATAATGAAGTGCTGTATATTTTCTGCAATATATCACTGTGCCATCCACCTGTGGAAATGTTTAGCATATTAAGAGAACAGAATGCATAATTGAACAGTAGGTTTGAAACGCACGCCATGTTTAGTGCATTGTTTGGGGGGTTGCTACTCTTTTTATCACCAGTGACGCCTCGCGGGAACTTGCTTTCTAAGGCTGCCATGGCGTGTTGTAAATAAGAAAACTGTTTGCATTCCTCTAAAAAAAAAATAATCCAGGGTTTACTCCTAGTTTTTCTTTTTCAATTTTTTTTTATCCAAATGTCTCAGGGAGAGTTAATTAAATTTAAATTTCATAAATTTACATACTTTTGAAATTGACCTTCGGCCCAAATCGAGCTATGTGGTATTTTCGATGATAAATGAAGTTTGTGTAATAAAAATAGCCAGCATCTTCGAATTGGTATTGGCTCATAATAGAATATGATATAGATTTAATTCAAACGCTTCAGGGAAGTTGTTTGACATGCATGGTGTTAAATTTTATATATATAAAAAAAGAATATATTAACGTCTTGCACGTACATGAGAAAAAAGGGAAAACAAGTAGGTGAAACAACCTCCTCGTCGCAATTCTCGACATGTCATTATTTTTATATATTTATTGGAAGTTTATATTTTTCATAGTACGCATTCCTATACATTTTTTTTATGCTTGGAAACCGAGGGAAACAAAAATACGATGGTCTTGACATTGTCGGTGATAACATACTACGATTCAAATGTAGAGGTCAGATTAAAAATCCCTAGAAGCTTACATCAGTAGCCTGGGATTGCCGTGGTGTAACACCAGTACAACCAGAATAACATGTCATCGTTACTTATCAGAGTTATTGTTAGTTAATTGATGAATCTTACTATTTTACGGCGCAGTTCATTTTTTTAAATCATTAAAGAACACCGCTTAACAGACAGACACACGCGAACACAAATATTGGTCTCTAAAAGAATATTATAGGAAATGGTATATGTGTTTGTATTACGAAGTTTAACAATTTTCTTTTAAAACAAACGAACTAATAAAATGAAACAGTACCTATTGTATATATTACAGATACATGTATGAATTACATACTTCATTTTTAAAAAAAAAACGAGCATCATGCATGAATTGTGAAATGTGCGAAAACGTGACATTGTTGATTTCAATTTTTGATCAGTCACATCCACTGAAATGACTAACGTACCAGAACGTTCAATTTCCTGTGCTGTTTTTGTTTGTTTACATGTGTTATTTTTAATGACTAATGTAAACACATTGATGTATTCAGTGATATAAATACTTTTCAGATATACTAGTATTTAAATCGTTGTTTTTTTTTGCCTGACTCTTTAAAATATATGATTGTGTTAATGGTTACAAACATTGCTGGTGCATTGGTTGCCTGTATTGGTCCGTATCAGCTAAAGTTGGATAAGGTCTGTTTGATACGATGGTTAAACACATAATGACAAAACCAATTGCTCGTTTTCTCCTTATATATAGTCAGTTATAAATAGAACCAGGGAAAATTGGCCGGGCTTCATTTTTTATTCTAGTATTTCCTTTTGAAGCGACACTTCCTCATATTGCAGAGCTGTTATAGAACGAACTCGTTGAAACCGCTGTCAGCTTAGTCAAAAGGACTTGACATCTATGAATTGATTTAATTTGGCATTCAGAAGTGCGCTCATCTTGTAGCAATAACAGTCACAGATTCTTATTAAAACAGATTACAAAAGTTCATTATCATTTTAACGTCAGATAGTAAACTATGATGCCCAGAAACGTGAGC
This sequence comes from Magallana nippona, assembly GCA_033439105.1. Taxonomy (NCBI): domain Eukaryota; kingdom Metazoa; phylum Mollusca; class Bivalvia; order Ostreida; family Ostreidae; genus Magallana; species Magallana nippona. The sequence goes on from CM065925.1 coordinate 8,180,310, forward strand.
TTATTAATATAGGAAGTTATTCGGGTCCTGAAACACTAGCTGTTAGTCTCTGAGGTTTCATTTCGTCACTAAGTTTACAAAGAAATTATATTCCCCGAACAATGATGCTTCTCCTTATAGATAATTGTTTGATAGGTATCCTCGAACTTTTGAACTGGTAATTTATTGCGTTGATTAGTTCACAACAATATTTTTATCAATTTAAATTTTTGATAGCGGGGAAATCCCCCGAATGAGCGTTCTTGGGTTTCTGAAGTTTGTATTTCCTCAGAGAAGATATTTTGATCACACCTAAGAGAATTGCATGTAATATTAGATGACTAGAGAAAAATTGGTCAAGTATTTTCATGAAAACATTCTTTACATGCATTATTGAAGAATATTAATATGGTTTTGATGTCGCGTTGATTTCAGCATATTTTCTCCAGTAATATAGATGATATGTTTGTATGTTAAAATTAATGTAATAATGGATGAATCAAGTTCAGATCTACACGTTACAAACTTTTTTTTAGTATATGTAAAAGTTAGCGAAAAAAAACCCACATAATGTAGATGATAATGTATAATAATAATGTAATAATGGATGAATTAAGTTCAGATCTACACGTTACAAACTTTTTTTAGTATATGTTAAAGTTTACGAAAAAAAAAACCGTATTGTATTGGTGAAGATGATAATGTATAATTTTCCCACTGATTCACGCTATCTCTTGTAGAACGTGTCACACAGACCTACATTTCAGCCATCAGTCACTGACAGATCTATAACAGATTGAGATACCATCACTTTTAATGACAGAATTCTCGCTGTTGACCTCAATATTTGTAACCTCGGTACTCCTGGAATTCGCTGCGAGGCACTTTTGAAAAGTCTAAATTTTTATTGACCCAAATGATCTTAATTTTATTGACCTGGTTTAAGGGCTTAGATTTAGGCCCGCTTATCATGATATTGATGTACCCGCGACAGAGCGAGTGGATTAAGCATGACCAAGTCTTCGTCTGTGTGTAAACATTCAGTCCTCAAGTTTCTACTCTGGGATAAAAGGACAAAATAGAAAAATCTTGGTATCGCTTTGTTCCATATTTTGATACTCTCTTATACCAGCGTTGTCAAAATAAGACTTCATTTATTGTTCCATATTTAACAGTATACGGGATCGTTCTTTGCAAAAGTCACCATCCATATTTTATGCACTAACAATTAATAAACATCCACCTACATATTATTCAGCATGTGACGTAATAGTAGGTGAAATCTTGAACCAAGATTTGAAAAATTCCATTCATGGGCCGGTTACATAATTCAAAATATTTTACGATCCTTTAAAAAACATTGTCCTCTTCTCAGACCCTCTATTCCATTAGTAACTAGAAAACTGTTTGTAACCATAGCTCACATTTTTAACCCTATTCTCAACATTCAGTACCAACTTTCTCATTAATAATTCCCGAAAGTGTTTGATTTTTATGCAATAAAGTACAAGGTCGGGTGTTTGTATTCACTACGCCGATAACGACGAACTCGGGCGGTGTGGGAGTTAAAATCGATGGCCTCTCACAAGGGGGCTCGTAAAACCTTTGAACCAAATTTAAACGTATTAAGAAGTACATGATATATGAATCCCATTTATCATAAAAGATTCTTAAAGGCTTTCACTAAAACTGCGAAACGGGGTCCAACTTTGCAATGTCATAGGATTCAACACTCTTTTTATTTCTTTTGAAGGGTTTTGGAGTTTCGACGCATTTGATTTGGTTTGACAATTCAAATAATGTGATGTAAAAAAAACTTAAATGAAAAAAACTAAAACCTGCGTAATATGTTGTAGGAGTCAGTTTTATGGGAAAATGTCAACAAGAGGCATAAGTTGTTCAACAACCTGTTTACAAGGACGAGACTATTTTAAGTCATAAAAACCCATTTTATCGACTCCCTCGCTTCCATAAGAGGTTTTACATAGCTTTTAACATGAATATTTTACTTTTATCAAACCTGACCGAAATTTGATGTTCTTTTTTCCTTTGACAGGGGAGACAAAAAGTCAACACGAATTGTCTCGTCCCCAAGCTGATGTAATTAAACATGTTAGCGTTGATAAATAATATCTCTGAACTTAACTATCATTTCGTTTGTATTCTTCAGTAAAAGGATTAAGCCGCTGTTGAGATTTTAGTACTCAAAACAAACACTTGTTTCTTCTTCGTTTTAAAGTATGGAAATTCAAAATTGCACTGAAGCCACGAAAGTGAATTTAGATTTTATAACGATATTTACAATAACGGTATTGTAGATATAGTGCACAATGACCCCCCCCCCCCCAAAAAAAAAGAAAAAAAAAGATTGATGCCTTTACTTTGTTTCATAATACCTAGTAAGAAAAAAAAAACTCTTTGTCATGCACTTGTTGAATCCACCGAGAAACCAAAGAAATGATGGATCTTTATTTCCTATGAATTACTTCTTTCTGCCTCATAGATTAGCGATGTTCAAATTTTCTGTGAGCTGACCTAAATCTCATCCATCATATGTTCTTTATTCATAATATGTATGAATATATATTATTCAAGTACTATACCTTTATTTCAGCTTAATTCATTTACATGTCTACCGCTCTTTAATCTAATTTTCAAAAAGCTCTATCTCGGTTTTATACTAAATGGAATCTGTTAATTTATTTTTTAAGTTAATGTTTTCTTTCACACTAAACGCTGTTAAATTTATAACCAAGGCCAAAAGTAGATTAAATTTTGTATTTAAATTTTCTTAGTTTTCTTTAAAGACTATTAAAAGCAAATGAATTAATGTACCGAAAAACCATTAAAAAAACAGTTTTTTTTTAAACAAAATTTAATTGAGTGTGCATTATTTTAAAACACAACCTTTATCATTCAAGCATTCAAGTTCATCCGGATTTTATTTGATAGAAGATTTTAAAGTTAATTAACTTTGAATACAGTATTAATCATCATAGGAACTAGTCCCGTGTATCTAGTGCCGGTAATTAATTCTTTGGATACAAATATCCGTTCAACGAACGAACGGACCGGGCTATCGATGATCTAGCAATGATATCATCCTGCTGATGCACACACAGATACCAAAGGTTAACAATATCTACCCGAAATTTAAGAAGGTGTGAAATAAATCAGATCGAATTAAACAATAGCGTCCAAGCCAAACATATGGATAATTAATATGTCGGTCGTTTAATGCCGCAGCGAAAGAAAAGCTTAATTTAAAACAAGGTTATCGGGTGGAAAGCCATTGGAGCGAAGTAGGATTTTGTTCTGTGCACATTTCACCTGCATTTTGAAGGAGAGATAATATCGTGTATATAACAATGAACTGGCTACTTATGTATATATCTTTGTAACAATATGATCACCAGATGGTGTCTCGTTTGATGAGTTTGATTGGCAAACCGATGGCAGATAGTAACAGACCCGGATTTCGGATGAAACGCTTTGTAACTAAATATTTTATGCTTCCGTTCTTAGCAATTGAACAAATATTCAGATTGCAAGAAGGCATTGTTTCGTCTAACGTTTGTATGTTGTCCAAAAGGGGATTCCATTACACAGAACGTGGATATATCATTTCGTTTGATTGACACTTTCCTGTCTAATTTGTGCTCTTTACAAATGAGTTGTATGTCTTATTAAATTCTTCTCAATTTCTTTTCTTATTTCTCTGCTGTGAACAATACTGAACTTAAGTATGGTAAATTTAAAGCCGTCAGTCGTTTGACAGGGCTTTGATGAATTTGATAACAGGCCTTCTCCTGTTTAGATATCGTACGTATAAATATTTCGATTGTTCCTTCTATTTGCGTACAATTTTATTTGGGAATAAGTTTTTATTGTGCTGTTAATGAGGGCCGTGCCATCGGACTGATTACGACGGCCGTATCTGATCCACATCATGTAGCTCGTACTAACTAGAATGGCAATCTAGATATCTTCAAAGAGCCCAATATTCTTTTGAAAACGTAAACTAACACTGTTACCCAATATTTGTATTGAACAAAAAACGGTATCATTAACCCCGCTTACATCAATCTTAGAGCGTCAGAAAATTGGGGTCGGGGTTCATTATTTTTCATTCCAGACCAAAATTTGGCTCCGATTGTTTTTCATTTTCGAATAAAACGAGGGTTTGTTATGTTGAGAAACTTTGGGAAAATAGCAATGGGTATATATACGGTATAAAACTAAAGATATAATCTTGTGATAGTGCAAATTTGATACTCGCTTTAACTATTCACAGATGAAAGAAAAAAACCCACCCATTATAAGTGCGGAAAAAGAAACTAAAAACTGAGAATTTCTACTATTTGCAACATTAGTCACAATTAGAAAATGTTTACTATGTTTCTCTTTAAGGAGTAAATAATGACTACAGAGTGATATAAATTTAATTAATGTAGATGTTGTTCGCGCGAGTTTACGCAGTGAGCAGACGACCCGCGGTGGAAGGAATGTTTGCGGTTTTGTTGTAGGAGGACGATGGTGGGTCATTTGTTGACGATCTGACAGACAATTCGACCATCGAGGAGGAAGTCTTTAGAAAATACCAATTTCCGGCAGCTCTTAAATACTAAACTACACGAAAATGGCGCCCCTCGGATTTATCCAAAAAGACAAAATTTAATCTGACTTAATTTTATTGTAAAGGAATTTTTCAATATTTTTTATTCTTTTACAATTAAAAAGGTTTATTTTTTAGTACTTTGACTTATTATTTCTGCGCAAAAAAAAAAATCCAGATAAATCATTGTATTGAGCTATAAGTGAATTTCATCTTATGATTTCTAGAATTTATTGTAGCAATGTAGAGTACAGGTACAACTGTTCATCTATTCTTAGCGCGGATGTATGTTCATGTACGTCCACGGATAGTATATATATATAATATAAGTAAATCAGTCACTGGGTCTCTAAAGGTCACACAAAGATCGAATGGTCATTCAATTATGCAACCCTGGGCGCACCACGAGTTCTTATTCTGTCTAACTTTTAGGTGAATAATTCTGTGCAATTCTAAAATAATTGTAATTTTATACACATAATGTGTATAAACTAGTTAAAATACTTAGTGTAGATATACAACAGAACTCAATAATTTAGGTAAATTTCTGTTACATGTTGTGAAGTTAAGAAGCTATCACCGTAAGCACAATATCAAAATATGACATATACATTAATATTTTTTTTATCTTCTTTTATCTGTCCACTCGCCGAATGTAATTTATGGTATGTTCATATAACGTATATTATGTTATTTGTATTCTGATGAGTTGTACAACTTAAGGAAATAAATTGAAATGAGACATGTTTAGTGTGTGGGGTGGGTATGATATTCCAGTGAATATATGTGGAAAATGTGGTACCTAGAAAATAAAAACTATTTTATCGTATTCATAACTGTAAATTTAATGTTGATTTAATTATGAAGGTCATCTTTATGTTTATTCACATGTAAGTCAATTATCTAATACCAAGAACTATAAGCGAAAGTGTACTAATAAAGTATTATATATATGTAAACTCTGTATGAATTAAATCGAAAATACGCGCGGATATATCTACATGTCCATCCTTTATATTTCTCATTCACTGGGTCTCGAAGAAGTCAAGTAAAGGTGAAGCGATGTTCTAAAGGTCAAAGAATGATGCAATTCTTGGTATATCATTTTTTCGTTGGAAATCTTTCTTCAGATTTCTCCGGAAAAAAATCTCTTTTTCTTACAGACGGTATCTGTACTCCCCATGTCACGTGATGCGCGTGCGTCGGCTCCCGTGCGATCATCACTCACAGGTGACGTGTTGGTGGGACGCGTTTGTTTTAGCGGTAAAAATATGTCAGCTCTGTCACCAAAGAACACTGTCCCCTTCATCTCGGAAAAATCAAAAAGAACTTAATAAATGGGTGGCTGCAATGTCATTAATAACGCTCTCTTATTCATTGCGTTTATTGTTCGGTGGGGTTGTTCAACTTTAGAACTGCGAAGAATTCATTTCGAGTTGTTGTCAGGGACAGTATATTCATATATAACAAATTAAATGATATCAGGATGGAATTCAATAAGATATGCACTTTTCAGCATTCACCCGATATTTAAAAATCGATCCAATTACCGACAACGTTAAAAAAAGACAGTATAATCAATGTTTTACGCATCGCAAAATTTTCAGGACATTTAAGCAATGCAAGCTCATAACAAAAGCGCAATTTTATTGCGATCAATGAATTTCATTGTGAATTTGGTGAGATATCGGATATCTGATAACGGTGCAGTGAGGGTTCGTACATGAGTGCATGTTGAAGTGAAAAGCAGGCCAGCAAACCACGTGGTTGATAAGTTTTACCATCTATTTTTGTCCACGTATAAATATGAAGTCTGATTCAGAATCCAGAGCAGTTTCAATGCAATCGTCGCAGAAACAGGATATCATAAACTGGTTTTTGGCGTGCATATGATCACTCCCTGTGCCATATCTATCTGATATCAGAAGAAAAATTTCTTGATGTGTAGATCAAATTTATGATCATGTAAAAGAAAGATATATTTTAACTTTTAATGAAAAACTTGAATAATGAAAAGTTAAATATAACTATCAGTTTTAATCGGAATTTTAGCATTAATAAAATTAAAACTATTATAATGCTATAGGTGTTGGAAGATTAGCTGTGATTTTACAACACTTGTCCAGCCACGAGGCTCAAAAGTGAGTCATCAAGTCATCAAATTAATTATTATTAATAAAAATGCCACCCAAAATTTGCCTACAAACCATAATTTACATGTCACCCACGCTTCAGTAAATAGTTGTGAATGACCGTTCGTAAACTTTTTATTAATCACTGAAACCTATTCTTCATAAATATGAGTAATAAACGGGACATAATGTGTTGATGACCAGGTCCTATCACCCAGGGACCCAGCTATCTTCACACTTCCGATGTACAGTTACTTTTAGATAACATATGCCCCCTGTCTGATCTAGCTATCAGCAAACCCGAGGCAAGTATTACAGAGAGACTTTACCTGTTTCATGTCACAAAAACTCAATTAAATCTTAATTAAGAAGGCTAGATAAAGACATTAAACTGACTTCAGATCTGGCTATATTTACTATGGTGGTCTGTTACCGAGGTCTCCATCTCCTTTGTTCTTCTTTGTAAGGACGTTTCAGTGGAATAGTTGAGGCTACATATTGCTTTCAGAAAAAACAACATAGTTGATGATTATCTCAATGTCAAAATAACGACACGGCTGTATAGGAACCTAGACACAACATTAATTAATTAATTAATGAGATGATTCATTAAATTCGGATGTCCTTGATCGGTTAAGTTGATTAAATTCATAGAGATTATCAATTCATGCACCAAGGACGAGGGATGGTTATTGTAATCTTTGGGTGTCAATATCTTATAACTCTGCACAGGTGTAACTAAAAATTCGAAAGTCCTATAAAATAACATTCCTTACAAAATAACTCCCACTCGATTGAAGCCAAGGTGCACCGGAAAAATCATTTCGTTGTTGATAAATGACCTTCATTCAGCATAGTTTGTGAACCTGTACTTTGAAAGAAAGTTTCTTTCATATGTTGAATAAGACTACGTCAATGATATAGAGTTACACAACATACGCGACAATATTCACCGTAGCGCGAATTTCTCTACAGATATAATATTTCCAAAATTTAGATAATTTGCCGTGTGTACTCAGTTTTACTCTTGTCACGCAATACATCCCTTTGTAGATTATTACTTAATTGCCGTCGTTTTCAGCATTTAGACAAGCATAGATTATTCGATGACGACAAACCCAAGATTAATCAATGCTTGATCTTAGTTTTTTGAAAATAACAAAATAAATATGTGTAAGTCAGAATTTAAACTGTATGATTTAAGAACTCCTGACAAAAACAAGCAATATGGAATATTTTAAATAATTGTTTTCTACATACATTTGAGTAAAATGTCTGATTTCCTCTCAGAAAATGGAGAAATTGTACTATCAGTACGATTTGTCCTAATTTTCAGCTACAGTCGTTTATAAGAAATTTCTAAACGGTCATTGAATTCAGCACTTATTTTATTTATTTAAACACACAATAATCATATTAATGTTCTCATATAAACATATTCCAAAGCTTTGTTACCTACGCTGTAAAACTTCAAAAAGTTCAATTTATATTGTTTACTTCTCAACGCACTCGAGTTTGTCATTAGCAAACTTACTACTGATGAAAAGTTTCTATCATTTTAAAAAGGTGACAAAAGGTAATCAGCATAAGGACCCTATATACAATAATGAAAGATAGGATACGTCATTTATAATATTTCAGAATCACAAATACTACACGTAATATTGTGTACTGACACTATATCTAAGTTTGCTGAGGAAAGGAATCCTCTTTTTTTATTCTGTATTTTTAATTTGGGCATCAAAAATCTAGTCTTTTTAAATAGTTTTGGAGATAATGATTATTATATTTCATTTTTTGAAAATACCGTAATTTTGATATTGTCTTAAGAAAAAAAACAAAGGTTAAAATTAACTTATATATACTGATCCAGTTTCACAAATAATTTTATTATATAACCGCTTTATCTGCTCGTGTTTGACTTTTCAATCCGGAATCTAACAATTTTTTTTCTAATATAGTCTTAAAACTGTATTTTGCCGTCTTATTGTTATGATATATAATCAAATATAACATATACGACTAAATATGAAGGTGCGCTTATATGTACATTATGGATTACAATGGTGAAGGGTTTACATAAATGCACAACCATCTTGTTTCCCCTTGAGGGCCCAAATTGAATTGAATTGAATATAGGCAATATATATAGCTGCTGCATAATCCAAATACGCCTTGTGCTTAATTAAATATGTTTAAATTCTTAAAAATTCTATTATCAATTGTTATAAAGAGTAGTATGTATATTGAAATTTATTAAACTTCTCTCAAAAAATCTGACGAACTATACAGTCGTACGGAGTGTTTGCCAAATGATATTTTTGCACATGCACAATGATCAACTATGCTAAATATAGTACACGTCATACCTCGATCTCACTAAGCTTTCTTTAGAAAACAAAAGACAAATATAACACAAGCAATACAAAAAAGAAAAAAAAATACAAGTGCGCGAACTCGGTTGCACCGTTCATCAAATAACCCAGCTCTTCAAACTCATACCGAGTAAAACAGGGCTGACCATTGCCCCGTACGGACACAGCTCGGATGCCCTTTGGTCAGCTGTAAATTGGACGGACTGTTGTCACATTGGGACTGGCACGGGCTGTTTTACAACAAAAGTTGGCCATTTATTATCACCCTCATCATGTTTAAAGACGCTGCTGACATGTCTAATTGTTTGATGAGTGGGGCACACTTCATCAATGATTATAATGAATTTTCTAATTTGCTACGACAACCAATAAATGTCCAGCGAAAAGTTACGCGAAAATTTACTCCAATGGACTTTGCGCGAGAATGCCAGTGTACACAGACAATTATTCGGCAAAATACAAAGAAAATAGGATTGCTTAGTGCTGCAAAGTATTTTTTGACCCGGGGAGGAGGGGGGGGGGGGGGGGGTAATAAGGAATGTTTTTCGTTTATTTATTTTTTATTAATTGCAGCTCAGAACTTCAACATACAATTTCACTCTAGATCTCTAATGCATAAAACAGCTTAAACTGAAAAAAGGAAAGTTTGGATCTATTTGATGGACAATACTCTCAGTATTTCATGTTTTCGGTATAAAAATTGATAAAATAGTGGAAAGAAAAGTGTAACTATGATTTTGCTAATTCTCGCAAATTTCGTGTATACGCATGTCTAAATAAAGCTTCTCTCTGAAACTGATGTATACTTTACATGTCCAAGTCAGGAACACGGCGTTTGATGTCAGTCCTCAGAAGTCTGGCGAAAGACATATATATAGAACATGAATAGTCCCATCTCCAACCAAACTGGCGATAATTCTGACCGATTTGTAACGTGGAGACACGCTTCTGCTCAGTCTTTGTTAAACGATTGTCTTGGGAACATTTAGACAAACAAATACCTCGGCATCCGGAATACCCGGCCGAAACTTTGTACAGTTTATTTGCACATGTTGACGGTATGCCCGGAACGTAGCAGCCTGCCATCGTGCCGTAGTAAGCCATTGACGTCAATGAAACGGCCAGACCAGCTACCCCGTCTTCGCCAGGAATGTTCAAATAACCCTCAAAGAGAGGGGTCATATCGGGGGAGTACTCTAAGTGTTTGAGTTGTGGTTTAGAGTATTGATTCTGCTATCAAATTTGTAAACCCAGATCTTAAACCAGTAAATCACTCTCGGAAGCTAGCGTTTGCTGCTTGTTGTAGGAGGATCACGGGAGAGTGCCCCTGAATGGCAGTGTCTCTGTAATAAGGTGCAGAAGTTGACTCATTTTGTTTACACTCTGATTTTTGCATGCACGATGCAATTTATCTTTTCCCACACTATTGCATTGCAATAGGGAGTTATCTTGAAAATAAAATATTGTATTCAGTACTTGTGTTAATTAAGTATCAAAAAGTATGTAACTATGACCGATTGCTATGACCAAATAAATTACATTCAAAAAATGATGAATAAGTAATGAATTATACTTATACATTCATTATATTGTTTTTCAAACAATTTACATTAAGTTTGTGAATCCAAATACATGTCCAGATGTTCTAAGCATGTATGTCAGGTGATGGATATTAATGTAATGCAATTTTATAAATGCGCTTTTCGCTTAGCTTAAAACAATTAAAAATTTGCCAAAATAACATAACCAAAAACATAAAAGTCTAAAGTTGATCCGAGCAAAACTAATGGCACAACGGCTATATATATGTTATAGAGCCGTTTCTCAAGGCGTGATATTAATGAAATTCATATATGCAAACCAAATTACAAGAGTGTGAATGAATTTTGCTAGTGTCATGTCGACAGGTTTTTTTTCGTGACAATATTATTCAGTTCACGGCTTTCAGGTCAGCACCAAAGTGCCATCATAAAACCATTAGGCAATACATATGACATATATTTAAAAATAATTAAACATGTTTTGTTTTCATCAGCTCAGTCGAAGACAAACCACAATTGCAGATTTCGTCTCTGATTTTACCATGTACCTGTATTTATTACGGAAACGATTCTAGATCTTTTTGATTTGACAATTTCACGCACCTGAAGATGACCTACTAAACTAGTTCTAATGATGGTGTAGAATCTGTATTGACAATCCATGACCACTAACAACAAAGCAATCTAGGACGTGTTTAGAATCAAGGATTAAACAGCACGGCTGGACAAAAGTGCATAAGGATATTTAATTTTACATTCACATTTAATTTAATTTACATTTCAAGTAAAATTACTTCAGAAGTTTGGTTAAGGGAAGAAACTATCACCACTACATAGTGCAAATTTATGGCAATAAATTTATTTGTTTTAAAAACTATTTCCACAAAATACAAATTTAGTTAATGTACTTGTAAAGTTGCGTTAAAAAACTTGAAAGTATTGCATTCTGTCATACATATTGATACAGATATATTTTTAGGGCTATCAGAAGATAAAATAGAAACCAGGTGGTAGGCAATATAACACACCATGCTAAATTATTTTTTTCGTAACAGTATATATGCGTCTGATTAATGTATGTCCCCGTGCTGTTTTATGTAACTGACCAATCCGTACCATGTCAGGTGAAAATTTATTGTCCGGGCGACAAGTTTGAGACGTAAGTATTGTTTTGTTAATAATACATGACATTCAATAAAGTTACAATGACCCCCAGATAAATACGCTAGTTATCGTCTATTGCATTATCGTACCAAGTTATGTAGATCAGATGCCAGCACTGGGCATGCATGTTCACACGATGAGCTACATACCGCATATAATACAGTGTATTCATCAAACAAAGCGTTTATATACTGCACTATATTTAGCAAACTATAATTAGCAGCTAGTGATGCTTGAAGAAAAAAAAACTTAGTGCAAGTTTGCGACAATTGCCGATTGCATACGAATGATTGTCCGGAAATCGAACATCCACTCGGCTGTTCACGTAATCGGTATCGTTCAGTTCCGTCTATCATTTCCGGGTCAGTGACAGCAATATGCACTCTATTTTCATTTCACCTACACCTAATGCAAAATTAAAAAGAATGATTAAATGTGATAAGATACGGAGAAATGAATGTTTCGGTGAGTTTGATATGAAACAGAATGCCAGCGTGCTGTGTTACACACAGACCAGGCCGTGTTTGTTGTGGATGTGGGACGTTCGGTCGTGACAACACGCATCTTACTTCTGACTATACTGCGAACGCTCATGCCGTTTTATATAGGTCTCTAAAAATAGACGGATTTTGCCGAATTCTGATTGGTAGTTGGGCTTCGGACTTTTTAAATGGCGTGTATTTTTGGATAGGTATATAGATGTAACTTTGCTTATTGTACTTCATTCTGTAGTAATCCGATCAGAGCATAATACACTGTAATCGACGACAAGAGATACACAAAATTTTGTTTACATTGAGTAATATCCACCATGATCAACGTGGATAGTTTGTTAGAGTCCGGTGTCGGCTACTCTCAAGGAATTAACTCACCTATGAATGAAAATATTGACATGCAATCCGTAAGTACTACAAAAATCAATTTCTTTTTCTTAACTTTTTAAAAACTTTTTGCAAATTATAGAAATAGAGGGAAAATGTATTTCAATCTATATGAGTCTGTATGGTCACACTTTTATTAAAAACGTGTATGACCGAGAGGCGCGAGAAGTCAGCAGCTTAGTGTACTAAGTCCTGAAACAAATGAGCTTAATGGATACTTACGCGGTTTTTTCATCTTTTTGTATTAATTAATGTCTCAAAATTAGAAGCATCGCAAATCGGATCACCTGTGATGTATAGTTGCACTGTATCTTATCGCATTCTCTATAAAGCTTGCTTCACGACTGTTTATTGCAGTCGTATTTTTTCCTTTGAGCGATGGAGTTTAAAGAAAAAAGTGAAGAAAATTTATTTGATTTTTCCGCCTTTCTCTTAAATTTGGATTCCTTGAAATTCGTAGATCAGGTAAAATTTGCTACCTGTATTATCTCAGCAACAGAGAAATGATGCATTAGATACAGTGCCCGTTCAAACAGTTGATGTTATGTCTAATCTATAACTGTAGCCATAGTGTTTAATTTTCTTTTACTTTGTTACAGGGTTGGCATGACATTGAAAGCTTATCCATGATGTACCAAGACAACACTCCATACGAAAATGGAATGCTGCAGGCTCTTGACCAAATGAGAGCAGCCAACATGTCCGGGAAACACGAAATCTCTGATGTTGCTGGAAATCGTTCTCCGTGCGAACAAAGGGAGACTTATGATGAACTCCTCGACTATGACTTTATTCTCGCAAATACCGTGGAAAGCCAGAGTTTATATTCCGAGGACAATTGTTTAAAAATTAAACAGGAGCAATCTCAGTCCAATATGATTGCTGGAGACGCGTTACCAGACTTTCATTCCACCTTCCTAGATATTCCTGATATTAAATTTGACAATGATGTGAACAATAGTCTACCAAATGAGATGGAAACCATGAAAATGGACTTCAACAAATACATTGTTCCAAAACAAGAATTCGGACACGCAGCTGTTTCTAGTTCTTGTGCATCTTACATGGGTAACAAGTCGCCAGTGATGTCAATGCCACGCTTAACCTGCAATGCCACGCCAGTATCACCGCAGCACCAACAGATGCATTATCCAGTCAACATTCCTAGCAATATGTCCCCACCATCATCTCCAGAAATGCAAAACGATCTCCCAAAATACCGCGCACCTCTTCAGATGCTGCAGCAGCAACAACAAAGTCACTTCCACCGCATGGCTCCACAGCAAATCCACCCTCTCCAAAACCAGCAATACATGATGAACACCAATCCATACATGCCAAAAATGCAACAACAGCACATGTTGCAAGTCCCACACCAGATGATCACACCACCGTCATCACCGCAACTTGTTGACTTGTTGCTGCCACCGCCAACTGTTGATTCAACCGCCGCTCAACCAAAGAAGCGAGGCCGACGAACCTGGGGCCGTAAACGCCAGACCAGCCACACCTGCACACACCCTGGCTGCAACAAAACGTACACCAAAAGCTCCCATCTCAAGGCACACTTGCGAACACACACTGGTGAAAAACCATACGCCTGCACATGGAAAGGCTGTGGATGGAAGTTCGCCCGATCTGACGAACTTACAAGGCATTACAGGAAGCACACTGGCGATCGTCCTTTCCAATGCCATCTCTGCGAGAGAGCCTTCTCAAGGAGTGACCACTTGTCCCTGCACATGAAACGCCACATATAAAGACGTGCCGATGTGCAAGACGTCTTGCTTGAAGCAATGCTGTTCCATAGGAACTGTTGGAAGAAGACGAAACCTTTTCAATAATTTGACTGCAAACAAAAAATTGCTTTTCAAAGTTTGAAAAAAAGCAATATGCAACATTTTAGCATACTTGTAGTCAGAAGGTTAATGTCTTCAGTCGTATTTTTTTCCGGAAGTCAGGCTGGACCGTTTCGGATTTTACGACACTGCGAGGGCTGTTCGCCCCGAGTGGCCCCTGAGCAGAGAGAGACAAAGTGTTAAAGTTATAGATATTTGAACTGTTTTGTAAAAACACAAGTATTTGAAACAGTTGTTCCTTTGATAGAGTATAGCATATTATTGCAGCTATGCAACTGCCACCAACCTACTAATAACTCACTGTACCTTTGTATTAAGTTTACTTACTGGCAGCGAAAGTATTGTAATTATCAATCAAAAGTGCAATTTTTATTTTGCCTTTTGTGCCTACTTTGCACGTTTGAACGACTGGTTTCGGATGAAATTACTGTAGATCTTTTATGATCACTTTTTGTATACGCAAAATATATATATACTCGAAACTCTGATTTTCAACGAATAGCCTAATTGAGATTTCAGAAAATGTGCTTGATAATTAATATTCTTATAAAGAATCTACGGAATATTTGTGTTCATTAATTTGCTTCCTTACGATAATCGCAGGTTAGTTATTGAAGAAAACCGTTTGATTGTTATTATCCGTTGGTGCTTACATATTATATTATCTGATTCACTGTTAATTTATTTTGTTGTACATGTAACATACACACTAGTCAATTTATTCTAATATTGTTATACTGAGAGTGCCATGTGAGATGCCCAGCGGGTCTGGGCAGGTTGTGTCACATAAAATTATATACTGTTATTTATTTTGATGGTACGAAATAAAATATATTGAAACTGAAACAATTCTTTTTTTCTTGCAATAAATTTTACTTGGAAAACGAAAGATATACTGAGAGAGAAATTCCATTAATTTATTCCTTTATATGAACGAGAGCATTCTAACAAAGACATGTTACAGCCATGTTAACCAGCTCACTAGCAAACTATCAACTTATAAAAAAAGAAAATATTTTCTGGAGAAAAGAAAACTGCATATTACTTCTGGATTTTTTTTACTGCAAGAAAACACGACTTTGCATACTGCAAGAGTTCAGAAATACCGGTCAACTTCTAAGATCAAAATTATATTAACGTCGGTAATAATGAATTACTCGCTCTAAGATATTTTAGAGCCACATTTACAATGACGACATACGTAAGAAGAATTAACGCAAATATTTTTCAATTATAAAAGTTTATCGTCTGTTTATTTCAAAAAGACATGAATTGCGTCATGCGAAAAGGCACATTCACCAACATTTTGGAAAATATTTTAATTTAATTGCTTTTTGAATAGAGAATGTCATTTTATTAATGATGATGATATAAAAAAAAAATCATCGACTTCTCATTTTTAACAGATATATACATATACACATACTCGTATATCGTCTACAGTGTGCATCAAAATACATGTATGCCTACCTAATCATATAGAAGACACTCGGTTCTTGTGTGCATTCTACAAGACAAATGGAATTAAAATTCGTCAAAATATGACTTTTTTTTGTACTACTTCAAGCTGTATATCAAATAACAGCATATAGATTACATCAAGATATCTATTATTTTCAATTATGATGACAATTTACAACGAATCTTGGCGGAAATCTTGCCACAGCTGTTGTTAATAAAAACATCTGTACGATGTTAAAAAAAAAAAAACCGCGTATGCCAGCAGTACCTTATTAAATCAATTCAGTCTAAATATCAAATGAAAGAAAAATTAACATTGTTAATAGCAAATAATTTTGCCACGATATTAATCCGCACGTAAAAAAAAATTACTAGTTAACACTTGAAGATATTATTTCCAGTTACAATTAGCTTTCTACAGTGCTGTTATGGATAAACATCTTTTAAACTGATCATATCTTGTTTTGTTGTAGTAAATTAACATTTCATTTCTTAATTAAACGTCGTAAGCCGATTACCATGAAGCGATTAAAGAGAGGTAACTCAAATAATATATGCTCTTTTCTCTTTCAGAATACCGGGTAACGAATTGCAAGGCAATCCTATAAAACGATCGACAATATGTGCTAAAGTGGGGGCACTGAAACAAGAATCATTATTTTCTGTGGTGAATTAAAATACTTTCCAACAAGTGTATTATTATCCTGTGTGTTAATGAAGCATAATATTATAAAGACCACGCAATATTAAAATATCCGGAAAACACATATGCATAAACAAGAAAGTCATTATTTTTTGTGGTGAATTAAAATACTTTCCAACAAATACATTATTATCCTGAATGTGAATGAAATAGAATATAATAAAGACCAGATGACCTAAATGTCCAGAGAACATATCAATATGCGTTTTATTTTGCAAACGTCGTCAGGATTTCCGAGATATCTTAACCCCCCCCCGCGTTATCATTCAATGTTTCAAGTATTTTTTAAAGAAGCATTTTATTCATGTATACAAAAGTACACATTTAACTACACTTAAATTTGCAAGCTTCTTCTTTAAAGTTTTAAATAAAATCAAAATGAAATGTCTGTTGCTAACACATGCAAACACCGTGCGTAGTACTCTACCCACCTTCTTCATTTACATACAGACATGTACTTCAGTGACCCTGCGACGCATGTTTACAATCAACTGGAAAAGAATAAGATGTTATGAACATTTATTGACTGAATTTTTGGTGTACACTCCATGCCAGAAGAACATAATGTACTATAAGGGAGAAAATCTACAGTCGACAGTGAAAACTTGAAAGCACCAAAAGGAAAGAAGTAATCTTTGAGTATTATGATGACATACAATATGCACGTAGATTATACAAAGTTGCATATAAATGCCAGGAGTTTACCAGAATAATCATTAAGACATTTAAAAAACATAACTTAAGATTACCGAGAGAATGGTTATATATCGTATCTTTCTATCAGGCCTCTCGGCCTGATCATCATATGAGAGTGGTTCACGTGTTGGCCGCTGTAATCCCTGTGTCATCACGATCACAGTATCAACTATATAAGTAACGCCGAGGTCAACTAAATACGATTTTTTTCACTCATTACCTGTGTAATGGTAGGCTTATACTTCTCGTAGATCGGACAGGAATATCCACAATATAATCAGCATCAGGTCTCGCTTACACCGAATGCAACGTGACTAATAGTCACGCTGGGAAACTGTTTTGAGTTTCTGTCATATTTACATGTAGTTTTACTAAGTTTACGTCAAGATACTTTATTTCTCGACTTTTTCCACCAATATTAACAATTCAAGATCGTACTTTTGTTACTGTGACAAAATAAATAATCTCAATTTATTACACCGAATGTTGTACAATACAATATAATTCTCCGAACTTACGGGTCTGATTTTTGATTAATAAAAAATAATAAAAATGGGAATTTTTACAAGGGCAAAATTACTAAAGAAATTAAATTTTTGCATGATTTTATGAATGGGAAAGAAAAGGTCAATAGGCGCCGTCACATGCGGAAAAGTATTAATGGTGTAAGCTACTTAACTGACTGTAAATCAGGAGAGGAGAGAGAGAGAGAGAGAGGGGGGAGGGCTCAATTTTCTCTTCTTTCAAAGGGTTATTGTTTGTGATATGGCAATACAACATATGCTCCATGTTTATCAGGTTAATTATTAAAAAAAATACACCACCAAAATTCTATTTAATGTTCCCTTAATTGATTATACAAATGATCAACTGGAATCGGGCAAAATTTCAGAAAATAAAAATGTTCATTGACAAATTCATACTTTTAAACAATGTACATTATACATGCATTATGATATGAATTTTTCGGGGGGGGGGGGGGCATAAAAAATATTTCTTTGAACAATAAAAACCATTATTTGTTCAATCTTAAACAATATAAATAATACTTGTAGTTACAAATTTTGATAGCACTTCTCAGTACTTTTGTGTTATCTGTCGTGATTGGAATTGGTTTTATTTCAATATGGGTTGGTTCTAAAATATGAACTTTCACAATATCAAATAATATCATTTTAGAATATGACTGTCTTGTTCTAAAATGACTCACTTTGACAACTGATTGATTGGTTTCTTTTTTACATGAATATTATTTGAAATAGTTTACAGCAAATGTCACATTATTTTTTCCTAACTCATCTATATATATTATTATAAAAAGTTACTAATCTCTATCTTGATAAAGTGTTTTATTTATTTGCAGTAAAACATTATTTTCATTTTTATGAATAATTATCACCGTTAAAAAAAATATATGAAATATGATTTAAAATATCCATAGAACATACTTTGCCAATGGACACAAAGATATATACAATGTTCATTACATTCATACGGTACTGAATACATACATATTAATACATGTGTAAATTGCATGTGTAGAGATTTGTTTTACATTGTACTACATGCAACATGTACATAATCTCGCTTAGAGTTTTAATACAACTAGTGTTTATGTCATTGATATAAGAAAATAAAACAATCTTTAATTTAAAACAGTATTGACACCTGTGCACATGCCGAATGATTTGTATCAATTGAAAAATGGCGGTAAAATGATACCATCATATCCACGTTGTCGGGGGATAGTAACTATCTTTGAATCACCACTTTATCTATATATTCAAGTGAGTAAAGCATATCTAGCCGTTTGATTTTATCTTACAGCAGCTGTTGAAATATACTGCAAAAATTCATAGTTGTCCTTTTGCTTTCTATCTGTATCGGCACTCGTCTGTTCAAATAGAAATTGAAAAGATCGATCCCGACCAAAATTACATCGAAGCACAGAAAAAGCATGCAGACACTGAAATCAATATTCCTTAAAAATATCTTTTCTTAGTTTCGAAATAAAGTATGCATCGGCTACTTACGAATAAAATGCTGTTTCATAACTAGAAAAAAAAATCGTAATTCACACTGAATTGTGAATATCACATACATTCAGGATTACCTTCGATAAGTGGCAGGCACGGTTTGATTCGGTATCCGTAATCGTTTTAGATAATAGTCCAATGATTGTAATAGACATGAAAAATACACTTATTAAGGTTGGCTGCAGCCCCACGTAGCATGGGGGGGGGGGGGGCTATTTTTCGAAACAGACATTTTTCTTTAATTTATATATATTTACATTCAGTGCATATTTCCCCTTATTTTTGCATTGGAAATCTGCGACGTTCAATTTTCTATGAATACACTTTGCTAATTCATGCGCCATGTGCACAAATATAAACGTCTCCACGTGTTTTGAGTATATTTATTTTTGTAAGAATAAATGAAACGTTTAATCCTGTATAACCAATTTGATATGTACTCATAAATCATTAAATTATATCTATTCCTTAAAAAATGGGATTTTTCTCTACAGAGTTTCTGGCACTATATTTTTAGTCGCGGAACCGAACTAAATAAGATGTTAATATGGCTGTTCCATGTATGTTTCATATCCCTGACTGAGAGCGTATATATTGGCTTTACAGCAACGATACACATATATTTCATACAAATAGACATCAGTATCAGTATAACGCGCGGTATTCAATTTGTCTGCACCGCTTGGTGTGTCATAGGACCGACGACATCCAAAAATAAGCATTCAATGCTTAAATGAAAAACTGAATTTTGAAGGAACTGTCACCCGAACCACCTCTACATAGAGAAACATAATATCAATATGATTAGAGAATTTTAGATACTATTTTACAAAAATTTAGATTATATTGAGAACTAAAATTTGTAAATTGTCAGGTACAAATTTTGATTCTCAATAATCTAATTTTTTGTAAAGGACAATACTATGCACAACCAACGAATTAAAATTGTGAAGGTTGATGAAGGTTTATTGATTTATTCATTTTTATGTTATTTTTTTTATTCCGGGTTATTCTGCCCCCCCCCCCCCCCAATCTTTCAAAAGCGACGTTACGTGCCTGGACCGTCCTCTTACATGTTGTTAAATATTGATACAATCAATGAATAACAAATGCACTAAGACTTTATGCAATTTCCGAGAAATTGATAACATAACCATAAAAAGAGACTTGCAGATGTTACCATATCTACGTAATTTATATATAAATTTTTAAACATAAATTTTGCTTATGTATCGAAAATTCTATTCACTTCTAGATCGATGAAAATTATATTACGAATGAAATTGAAAACAAGGATCCCCAAACATGTGCCCAAAAGGACAACACATTCATGCCACACTACATGTATCTAAGAATAAATTCTATATTATGTTGAAAAGTTCATGCTCTCTTTTTTCATAAAGTCTACCTTTAAAATAAAATGAGATAAAAGCTACAGAATCGAGCTGTGTAACTTTTTTGAAGACGCCACTGCTCGCCTTCTTTCTAAAGAGCCTTTCAGTGCTACATTTATCAATCTGGTTTTCCGTAGAATTAAAAATTGATTCCAGTATTTTTTATCTATAGCGCATTGATCTTTTTAAAGAACCATCAAAAGCCGCTGGTGTGCTCCATTCAGGCGAGCGGAATTTTGTAACGTTTTGTGGGTCAATGGCGGGGACTCTAACTTTGTAATCCCGTACACGATACCACGTAATTAGCTCAGGTTTAGATGAGATGATAATAACTAGTAATAGATCACGTGACATGCTCATTTCCAAAGACACATCAACAATCAAACATCCCCAGTAACACACAATCAGTCACAGTCGGACATGCTGTACGTTTGGTAAGGTAAGACAGTCCAAATCTCACACTTTTATTTTTCTGCATATGCTTCAATATCGATGGTAATTATTTGATCGTTTCCTATAAAGCATCAAGTTCATTAAAGTATACTCGTCTACCCGATCAGTATGCATGCATCTTTTGCACGTCGATTATGATTTTGGAATAATTAAGTAATGACGTAGGTATTTGCACTGAATCAGTTATCGTGAACTGAATTCGATTAGGTTATATACGTATATATTTTTTTGGAAAACAAACAAATAGATAAAAGAAAGTCGGCGTGTGGTGTGTTACTGCAGAACAAGATCACTTCCATTTTCGTGTGCGGCAGACCGGACAAAGGGTTTATTTATGAGCGGATTATTTTTTACGTCGGACACAAATGACGTGACGGTGGTTGGGTAAGATTTTGACGTATCGACATCACACAACGCATACACCATGGGAAGGCAAAGCCTTTTTGACGTATCGACTTACACAACCTATACAATACACCAATACTTTGTTCTGTTGGAACCTCTATGTTAATCAATTGGATAATGACTAGATTCTTTGTTTATATCAGCAACTTTATCCAATATATTCATGGAGAAACAGCTCCAGTTATCGCTTCTTCTACAGCCAAACAAGACGAGTAGTACCTAGAAACCCGAACAAATCAAAGAGAAAAAGGACGATCCCTGCCAATGTTGATGACATTTAGTACATCGAACTTTAAGTCCGCAATGAATTTGAAATTAATATATAAGGGATTGAAATATAGAATAAGGCACATATACCGGTATGTTGGTTATCGGGTCGGCTTTGTCTGTTGATCAAAGGAACATTGTTTTCTACATTTAGGGCGTTTAAACACTGTATGTTACTAATAAATGGCTGCCTTTGTTTATACCCTCGTTATTATGAGTTGTTTCTGCATTATCAAGACAATTATTCTTTAATTCCAAACGGTCCTGCAATCTTTTTTCATCGCTTTCATGTTTTCTTTACCAGAAGGATGTATACTTATAGCAACTTATTAGAATGTCT
The DNA here is from genome assembly GCA_033439105.1 of Magallana nippona. Taxonomy (NCBI): domain Eukaryota; kingdom Metazoa; phylum Mollusca; class Bivalvia; order Ostreida; family Ostreidae; genus Magallana; species Magallana nippona. The sequence goes on from CM065925.1 coordinate 8,202,611, forward strand.
TTTAAAACATCTATTGATCATTCAACTCCAACTCTAAATGCTTACCATTATTTTTACTGGCTATATAACAAGATAAAAATTTGTTCGGAAATCCTAATATTTACGCTCAAAGATTGCTCTTTTGGTATTGATTGTCTGCTGTTTACTTTACATTGTTCTTCCAATCAAAACAAATTGGTCACAATCGCTTGCTATAACATATTCAAATTTGAATTGCTTACTGGTTTCCTAATACGATTTGCATTTTTTCTCTTTAGAATCAATATATAATCCTTGGTGATTGTCTGCAAGCCCGACCCACAAATACACTAAGTAAACATGTTGGCAAAAATGAAAGCGAGTACGGAGCAAGAGCTCGAGAAGAAGACGGCGGACTTCGAGCGAAAGCCCGCCCCTTCTGGAGACCGTAAACAGAGTATTGTGGAACGGAAGGGAAGCGTCAGCGAGAAGCGGAGAAACAGCATAGCACCCATGCCTAAAAAACCCGCTACTGGCAATAAGGCTGCCCAGCAGATGGGACACTCGCTGACCGGTATGTTGGCGACCAAGAAGTTCTTCAAAAGGTTCTCTAAGAGGGAGCGGACATCTTCCACTGTTACAGTACCGCCCAAGGAATATGAACCAACGTATCGGATGGTCCCTAAGCGGAAGTTCAATGCACAGCACGTGCATGAAGTGATTAAGAAACTCGTAGATGACAAATTGGATAAAATGATCTACAGCAAAAAATGGTCACCGAATTTGACCAAGATTTTGTGTAACCAAATCAAAGAGAAGGTGAAGACTTTGAATTACGAGAGATACAAGATGATTTGCAATGTAACTTTGGGTGAGAACAAAGGGCCTGGGATAATGGCCACCAGTCGATGCTCGTGGGACCACAGAACGGACGATTTCGCCACCTATACTTTTCAAAGCAAACATTTATACTGCACAGTTGTAGTTTTTGGTGTATATAAGGAATGATTTTCACATGTTTGTAAGTGCATTTGTAACATACCTTTTTGGTGCGAATGAAACGTGATGACGATAATGATGATGACGATGATGATGATAATGATGATGACAATGGTATCTATGTTACTAACACTAAATATAAGTGTGAATGCTTTTTTTCAAATGGCCACATTTTATCTCTACAAAGAAAAACCTACAGATATGACATGCTTCGCAAATACGCCAGTTTGTCTGCGATTAGAACAGTTGCGCTTGACAGGGTATTGTAGACATACGTGAGAAAATGAAAGAAATCTTCTCAACTGAATATTTGTTCTGCAGATTTTCTACTCAGTGAGGTTATACCATTCATTCTGTTTCAATTTGTGGAGATAATGCATTTAAACTTAAAATAAATTAAGGTGCCTACAGCTTAGTCGATTTTCATTTTTTTGTCTTTGCTATAATCCTGACAACAAAGTTTTGTTAGAGGTTACCTTAGTTGTAATGGGTTTTTTTACTTATGTTTTTCGAATTATTTAGATCAGCTAGGATTAAATTGTTGTAATGTTTCAATCATTACATATACACTTGAAACAATTTGGATCACTCTGGACTCTTAGAATCAATAGAGAAAACCATGGCGTCCAAATTTATTTTGAAAATATTACAAAGGTTTGAACGGATCGATTCTTTAATGTAGTAAAATTCAATTAGATCTGAAAATCTAATTTGGCTGATATAAAACCTCTGTTTTTTGTCGATATTCCCACTGCGTAGCTTTGAGGGGTTATCGGGAACAATACTATGATCGAATATGTAAACTAAGACCACGGAGCCATATAGGTAGCGATCAATTAGTTTTTGACGCTGTGTACATGTATTATTTACATGAAACACCTGGAGCAAGTTCCGGTCATAGAGACAGTCAATCACTATCAAGTACAGGTATACATGTACCGGTATATAGAAGGACAAGTGCATACAAAAGGCGGTCCATTCAGGTCTAATACACATGATTGAATTTACACATTATTAAAATGTGTTTTTAAAAAATCGATCACTTTCACCAACTCTCAGAGTTTTTAAGCTTCTGACATACACTGAATACACATGAGTTTATTCAAAATGCTTACTAGTGCTTTACCATTTTTCTAAGAGATATACAAGATTTTCTCTTTGTCTGTGTTAGTTTGTGACTTTCGTTTAGAGCTATGCTTGAAATAATCATTCTTTGGAAAATGTAACAAGGCAGGCTGAACAATTATTTTACAACACGCAGAGTAAAATTCAATCTTTTAAGAATCTATGTTGATTATCATTTTGTAAACTCAATGTTGATTATCATTTTGTAAACTCAATTCTAACAATATTGTATTCAGGGTAGGACCGATGCTATACAGTTCATGTTTGATATAAGGTGTTAGAGAATTGATCATATTCTTTGTAAGATTTGAGAAATGTAACAGTTACATGTACAATGTTGGCCTAACTCAATGTTGGCCTAATGGGGTCCGAGGCATTTTTTTTTTTGTAATTTTGTAATTTAATGAAATTCGAATTTTGCAGGGGGGGGGGGGGGGGTGTAGAGGGTCCAGACCCCCTGACCCCCCCCCCCCCCCCCCCGCCCCGCCCCCCCCCCTCTCTAGATCCGCGCATGTAACTACAGTTCAGGAATATCAGTGTATATCATTCATTGCGTCAATGCAAACGAGTATGCACCATTGACTCTTAACAAGATTATGTGAAAAAATAAATTTTATAAGCAACATGGAAAGATAACTCTCTTCATAGATAAGCCACTTGGTCGTCCTAATAGATACGTTCAAAGCTGAGTATTCTCCAATATTTTACATGTTTTATTTTTATCCAAAAGTTTTGCCTGTGTTATATTAAAAGTTTAAAATCAAAGATTTCTTAAGTTTAAACTTATATATAAATATCACACGTACAAGACCCCTAAGTAATATGAAATCCATTTCTGTGACAATTTTCATTCTCCACATTTTGCATCATTTAGGCGAATTTAAAAAAAAAGGATATTCTGATTCGAAGGGATTTTCAGTATGGTCAGTAGACCTACTTAAAGGTCAATAAATATTTATAACTTAATAATGATGTCAAATTTAAAAAGCTCTTTCATATACATGTATATTTTTAAATTGATCTTTTTAATTAAACGGTGGGTCTGCGCTTCACATTTTTTAAAAATTATTAACTTATTAAATGATTTTAAAATATAGCAGCTGTGTGTTTATAAACAAAACGCTTATAGCGATGACTGACCATACATGTGCATAAGAAGTATTATTTATTGTAACACTGCAACATTTGTACATTTCGTGAACTTTTCATATTAATGATGTGGGGTCAGTACATGTACTCGTAGACATGCAGAGGTTGGTAAAGTTAACTTTAAGATAAAATGTTTATTATCCACTGTTCTTTGACATACATGTAGGTGTATATGGCTTCTTAGAAATGTCATACATCGGAACGGGGCCATGTCACATTATCCCGGGGTTTCAACTGCTGCTAGAATCCTATACTGTCTTCTAGAGAAAATAGATAATCAACAAGTATTTAGGAAATAATTTTTATACACGTCAAGGTTGCAATAAAAAAAACAAGAAAAAGGCTTGCAGGCGTACAGATTAAAGTAAGAAATTTTACATTTTTGAGAATTACTTTTTCCGCGGATTATTTTATATCGTATTCATCCATGGTCAACTGACTCAACTCAGTACGTCTTTCTGATGATTTTAATCTATATGACGTAATCACGATTTATTATTGTTGCCGAGTGATGACGAACATAAAATTAATCCAAATGTCTTTTACTGAATTTTATCAAATAAACCAAGAATACGACTATAGAAAGAAAAAAAATCTTGCAGATATTTTTTTGTGTAATAAAAAAGAACAATAAAAATATTGAGGGAGATAAAACCACAAAAAATAAGAAAATTCTCCAACAATATCAATTTCTTTTAAAAGAAACCCGAAAATTTATATGTTTGTTTTTTCTAATTTTTACAATTTTGTTAACAACAAACTTCAGTTGGTACTAGATGACACCCATAGTTACTAAAAGGCATCAAGTTTCAGTCATCAGCACAGTACCATATGCATTCTGTGTACCATACCAATATATCACCAAAAATATATAGTTTATCTCCATGTAAATTTTTTCCAGACAGGTGTGCCAGTCAATCGATTTCTTGTTTTTTTTTTATTTATCAAACCCGCACAGCTTTAGTAATATTAGTAAGATCTCAATTAATTTGATTATCAACATTATTTCACAGTGACCTTTAGTTAACTGTTATTAAATTATTTTATTTGCATAGTTTATTGAAATATCCTAATCAGCATCACGCTATATATGTATAATATAATTGTAGGCATATCAAGTGTCGATCGCGTCTTCGAGACAGTCAATGTTCAAAGTGAAACAGAATTTTCACGGATAGAGATAGATATAAAGCGTTGCAACAAGATCTACGCGGTCACTACTCTTTTTATTTTAAAAATATACAGCTTACCTTACAAGATTGGCATCCAAGCTACACCAGTCCACAGCATAACATACACAGTGCAGTCCATCTTCTGCTTCAACCAGTGACGTAAAATGTGACGTCGGCATGAGCACGACTAATTCAAAGCCGATTCAGACTTCAATCCGGAATTCATTTAATAAATAGCATTGAAATAATATTTTACGAGTTGAAATTATTAGCATGTATGTTGATGTACTTTTATTGATATGCTTATACATTTTTTATTTTATTTATATATGTTAAGATAACGTTAAATTGCTAAAGGGTTTTTGTTGCTGTATGCATTCCTGTTATCTGGTTATATCACTTTGGTGTAATCGAAAGTATTATAAATTGAGTTCAACAACTCTCAGCCAGTACTGAAGTAAAATACACATCTTGAAAAAAAATAATCAGGTGTTTGAAATTTCACGTGAAATTAACATGAATCAATTCACATGAATTTCACGTGAAAGGGATTTCACGTTAAAAACGTGTGAAAATCATGTGTACTTTCACATGAATTTCACGTGAAGATGTTTCACGTGAAATTCACATGAAAAATTTCACGTGAATTTCACGTGAGGCACAATTGGCTGTGTAATAACGAGATATTTTCTCGTTATTACGAGATAAAAATATTTTTATATGTGGCCCTATTCGTATTTCGTACGCTACCCCCCTTTCCCACCTATTTTTTTTACCCCTCTTCCAATTTTTAAGTTTGTAATAAAGGAACTGTACTAAGAGTAATGCGGAATTTTTTTTTTCGAGTTTCGATAGAACGTACGTCAAGTTATTATATGAGTTGTCTTTCATAATGCAGCAGTTCGTCATTCGTCAATCACCTTCCCGTTCTGTGGTTTCATCAACATGTGTATAGTCTGTTTCCATTATCATGTGTAGTGTTCCTGTCATGTGTATGTGATGTATACACAATTGCTCGCTAATCTAAGAATACATGTATTATTTAAGAATATTATTTCTCTACCCAGTTAATTTTTTCAAAATTGAACAAGAATAGTAAAATACTATATAAATAACAATTGTACCACTAATATCCCTCTATACGATTCAATATTTACCATTACATGTTTCATGAGTGTACGATAATCTCGACATATCATGCGTCAGTCAAGCCGAGCCAAATAGCACAGGGGAGGATTCTCCCAGAAACCTACTTTACTGGTTCTCAAAAAGGAACTAGCACAATATTTCCTTATCTACTTTCACTTTGAAAGCTGGTAAGCAACTGCATTGTTTACGCCATTTTAATTGTAAATTTATCCTACTTCGATATGCATTACGTATAAAAGTTTTAAAGGTCAAGTAATAGAATTGAAGTATATTTTGAGTATCAGTCGATTCGTTTGATCGTTTAATCTTTGACTTGAATATTCGACTCGACTTGATCCGGGTACAGGCTTCTGAATTTGTATCGATCAGATAAGCCGTTAAATGTATAGGAAGATATATATATATATATATATATATATATATATATATATATATATATATATATACACACACACACCCTATCTATATAAATACATAGATACGGTGTATATATCTCTCTCTTCCTTTACATTGTGTTACAGAGATAGACACTTGAATTTGGTGATATATAGTTTCACAATGGATTAAAATCGCCATGTTGTGACGTACTGTCATAACAAGAATAGATATGGGTTACCCCATATCCAAGATATTCGACTTTTAAATTACTTGAATTTTCACTGTGCTCAGCCGATCTAAAACCACTGAACTTGTTAAGAAACTGGCGTATATAGTTCTTCATGTCCGTAGCAAATACTGTCACTAGAATCAGTGCACACATCAATCTACACCCGGCGATCAGAAATGTGGTGTAGGTGTTGCGTAACCATTCCGTTAGAAAAAATCACACACTCTCTAAAATCGACTCCAGTTAGTAAAGGGTTTATCGTACACAACAAATAATTAAAAGAGACTGTGTGATAAGTAACGAATAATAATCATGAAAGTAAAATAATTATTGTAATAATATAAGCAATGTTCATTAGAGAAAATATTGTCAATCGAAGAATATTTTCGTGAAAAAGACTGAGGAGGCAGCTAGCGTAGGAATATAAATACTTCACATTCATATTTCTTGGGGAAAGGTGTTTTTTTTTCAAATTTTGTTTTCTTCCACGTATTACATATACATCGATATTCTAAACATTTGTTGTAATATTGTATATGCTGATCATGAATGGAACTATATTTTTCAGCGCAATTGGGTAAAGAGTACCTGACTGTAGTAATATATCTTGAAAAGATAGTAAGCACTGATCGAATATATTAAAAAGTAAATGCCAATAAGTGTCGAGGTCCCTTAAAAGTGTTCTTGTAGCGAACAGACCAAAATATCATATACTTGTACATGTAAGTGCAATAACCGTTTACGAATTAACTTAAGGTCATCCGACACGTTGCTCAAGCAACCTCTTTTTTGTATCTCCTCGAAATAAAGAGTTCCAATAAAAATAATCTGGGCTTTCATCCCTTTCTGTGCTCTTCCACGATTGGAGAAAAATTTATAATTTGTTTATGTAAAAAGTCGCAGTAAAAATGGAAAAAGTTATATAAAATTAAGGAACGTGTCGTCTGACTTTAAGAATGAATTAATGTATGTTTTAGTACACGCTTTCGAAATTTTAATCACTGTCTGGCTATGGGTTTTGCATAGCACTGTTAATATGTGATATAACCAAGGGGTCTGTGTAGAAAAAGCACAGTTAAAAAAGTAAGCACTGTACCTCGGAGGAAAAATTCTACACAAGCCCCTATGATATAACAGTGGATATTTGCATTGATGGGCTGCCAAACAGATGTGCTGGAAATCTAACCGTTCTGACATAGCCAGATGAACCTGACCATCAACAAAAAACAAACAAACAATCATATGCATGTAGGGCCTGTTCTACTTGTAAACCCCAACAGGAAATCATTGGATTCAGCCTTACCTCCTGAGAAGTCCAGACGACTCCAATATATTGGTTTTACATCGCTTTTAATACATATATGTTGTCTTTAGAGACTATGATAATTACATCATACAATGTATTAAAATACAGTATTATAAGTCAGTGCTTTGTATTATTTTTTCAGTTGAGATGGACAACCTTTTCAAAGAATTCCGGGAACGGTGGTGTAGATTCAGCGTTGAAATCCTGAAAGATTTCCTAGACAATGTAGATAAAGACACCAGAAGACATTTAGTCAACAGAAAATGCCCAAAAGAAGATATGAACATACTGTTTTACTATTGTGGTTTTAATGATAGTTCTCGTTTACCAGAGCAAATTGAAATCGTAAAATACCTTTTGGAGGAGTGTGGTGCGGATGTCGAAATGATGGGGAAAAAAGTAGTGGTAGAAGATGAAAATTCTATTCACCAGGCTCCGCCATTATGGGTGACGGCGATTTGCGGAAACGTGCCGCTTGCCGCCGTTTTATTGGACCACGGAGCTGACGTCAATGGTCGCTCTAATTCCCAATCAACGGCTGTAAGGACGGCGTGTTATAAGAATGATGAGAAAATGGTCGCATTTCTCATTTCAAGAGGAGCAGATATCAATATTCCGAATAAAAACGGATCAACTTGTCTAATGAATGCAGTCAAATCTTTATCTCTTGTGAGGTTGTTGATCCATAAAGGTGCAAATATTAATGCGCGGGAAACTAAACAAATGAAGTTAACTGCACTGCACTACGCCATACACAATGAAAACCTAGACTCATTCATTTATCTACTTAATTCTGGAGCAGACCCTTCCATTCGCGATAAGTACGGGGATTCTCCATTGAGGATTGCCGCGTGTTTCTTGCAACCTGATATGACAGAACTGCTAAGTCGCCAGCCTGACGTTAGTAAATGTGACGTCATTGAGTCTTTAGAATTATTAGGTGCGGCTTCCGCAGACGATGAGGAGTATGCGCAGTCGCAGATGTTCTGGAATCAGGCTCTAGAGCTCCGAGAGAAGCACGGATATCAGAAAGAGGTTAAACCTCCTCTGCCGATCCTGGGATCAAGATTGGAACATACAAATTCCGACGAGCTGGAAGAGGTGTGTGATTATGACGAGGAACAACGGAGAGAGTCTGTATTAATCAAGTGGAGAATTCTGGGTCCATTGCACGAGGATTTTCTCTATACCCTGTTACAATATGGATATAACAGACCCGAAAATTATAAGACTTTGCAAGTTTTTGTATGCGCCCATGACTTGTATATAGAGAGAAATAAACCTTTGCACGAAAACAACGTATATTCCTTAAAGTTAATGATAGGAATCGCAAGAAAAATTTTTAATGATTCATCCATTGAGGAGAAAGGCATGATTACCGAATACATTTTTAAAAAGCTTACGGACGTTATCACTCAAATCCAGTCTGTTGTCCAGAAAGGCAAATACAAGTCAACACCAGAACGTGCAGATGTTTACAACAGTTTGCTCTTATCTTCCATATACTTTGCAAAATTTCTTTTAGATATGGAAAAAGGCAGCGAACGATTGTTGGTGGCATGCAGAAAACTTGCTGATATCAATCCTAAATTTGTCTCCCCGTGTGAGGGAAATTTACTGCATGCAGTCACCGATCCGGACTTTTTCCGTAAAAAGATAAGAGGTTTCTCTGGGTGCTATCCATTGCTGGATCTAGGATTGATAGATTTACTTCTGAAGAGCGGAATGGATGTGAATTCCTTTGACAAGGACGGACTGACGTGTTTGCATCGGTTTTTGAGAGAGCGCGACCAGACAGAAGTTCCCGGATGTAACGATCCTGTCCATTTCCTTTTGGATCATGGCGCCCATGTGGACACGGTGGCACAGGATGGAGAGAATTGTTTGGATCTTTTGAGAAAGGCCGCCATATTGTCCAACGAGTTTAAATATCGCTCTTTGAAATGTCTGGCTGCTCTTGTGATCGCAAAATTCAAGATACCTTACGATGGCATCATTCCGTGTACTTTGAATTCTTTCGTTGGGCTGCATCATCCGAACGAATAGTATTCGTGGATATTCATTGATACGAATGCAAACTTTTGTGTTGTTTAAGTTGCATTAGACTGTCTCAGTTTGGAATCGTTTTTCGAAAAGTTGATTGGTTTCTTACTGTGCCTTCATTTGAAGTATGTGTAAAAGTGAAATATAACAGTTTTAAAAATTGCTTACATTGTACATTTCTATACAAAGTTTATAAAAAAGAATATCTGTACTTTACATGTAACTTTTTTGTGACATTTGAGGTTATAAAAGAAAAGTAATTTTCATATATCTAAACAAATTTCAGTTGTTACCGGTAAATTATTCTCTGTTTTGACACTAATGAAAATACGAGGGTTGTACGATATGTAATGTGGATTGTACGATATCTCAAAAGCATTTGACTCAAACAGTAAAATGAACATTACATTCCTTCAAAGTATTCTCCGCGGTTTGAATTACATAATTTCAATCTCTGAATCCATTTCTGAAATGCATAACGGTGCGCTGATTGAGGTAGACCTCTGGGGCTGAGCCAAGGGCTAGTCGGGACTTGTAACGACAACAAGATAAGAACTTTTTAAGTTTTGGGGGAAAAAAGGAAAAATTACATGGGCTAGAGTATGGCCGGAGAGTATGGTGGGTGTGGCAAGACGGTAACCTTCTCTGACTTCAAAAATTGATTCACAAGCTCAGATGTATGTGATGGAGCATTATCATGAAGTAGACGAACATGCCTAAATCCTGACACAGACCGTCGTTTATGATAATATTTCTAGAGTTTTTTTAGTATAACATCTGATTTTTGGTATTACCGATCTGTAACACTTTTGCCCTTCGGCGCCGGAATTTGTACGGCTATACCACCACATGGAAGAATATGCAGTAAAGAACCTTCTTTGTTCTTAAAGGTTCTTTTGGCAACTACAGGCCTTCTATCCTGTTAGCTATATTTTGTTTCCAACTTTTCTTACTGTTTCGAAATAGTGAATCCATGTTTCGTCACCAGAAAAAATATTTGCAAATTGTCTTTGATTGAATTTGGGAAACATTTTAGCAAATGATTAGCGGTTTGTACTCGTACTCGTCTTTGGTCATCTGTAAATATATGCGGTATCCATCTGGCAGAAATCTTTCCTACTTTCAAAATACTCTTCAAAATGAAATGCACTCGTGATAGCGATATGCCAACAGCTTTGAAATGTCACGAATCGTGTATCTGCCATCAGTTTCAATTATTTCCCTAACTTTTGAGGCATTGCCTTGCCTATTACAGTCACAGGTCTATCAGATTTTGCTGCATCGTTGACGAACTCTGTGACATGCAGAAATTTCTTTCACATACGAACTGTCTCATAAGATAACCTTATCAGCCTTATCAGACCCATGAACTTCCCCCAATTCAGAAATATAAGCTTTAATTTCTTCAATATTTTCAACCCGTTTCCCAATCATTTTACAACAGTGGTCAACAACTTGCTCTATACGATATTGAAATACTCGGTTAAAAACTAAAAACATGCAAAATTATAAACGAATGTGGTGCGTAGCCCACAGCAGTACCGTCTCGTGTCAACAATATATTGATGAGTCACATACTTCCTATTAAAACATATTATATTCTCCCTCACTTTGTTCGTCCAAATATAATACAAAGTGCTAAATAAATAACAAAAACCAAGTATTACCAGCCCAATTTTTTGCTTCTTCATTTGATAGACCTAATTCATGATCAATAGGGTCTATATCTTTCACCATTCTCTTAACACTTCACTAGCGAGTGAGCTTGGGGTGCAGCGCTACCATTTATACATTTAGATCACGTGACTCAAATCTAATCGAACACTTATAACCATGCAGCACATAATTTTAATGCACTACGTGTACTATTCTGTACTATTATATAGTACCAAGATTTACATAATTGTACACCTGGGTAAAACAAAAACCTTAAATACGAGTTATTCACAGGCACTAGCCTTAAATATATTTCTTTTTAAAGGTAAATAATTTCCTATTATAAGAATGAAAAGATTTGCCATGGTCGCCATTTTGAATTTCTAGATCGGTTCATCTGCCACGTTTTTCTGGCCGTGGTTCATGCAAAATTAATAGAAGTACTTTCGTTACCACTTACTACTATTACGATCTTTTGATTTAAAATCGTGATCCGAATTCAGCCTCCTGTGGGTTGAGGGAGACTTTTGAAGATGGAATTTCCCTAATGATTATAATGTTTATAAGGATAATTATAAAGTTTTGTAAAGAAATAACGACTAGATGCTTTCTTTGGTGGTGTATGCGGATATTGAAGGTAGCAAGCACTGCAGAAAAATATATAGCAGTTACTTGTAACCTGCTTCAGCGGGTTATGAAAAATGATTCTACGATGATAACTTCCGTCCCTCTGACATACTCTAATCTGTAATATGATCTGCAATATTATTTTAGAACGAATATCAATTGTTCTATAAATGGAAGGTTTACGTCAGTTGATGCTCTCAATCAACTACCATCTTAGTACTTTGACTATTCTAAACGAATCTGCAGTGAAGGGTAAAATAAAACAGAGTATTGATTTATATACATGTAGATGATAACTTATTCATAGTCGTCTTTTGTATAAAATGTAAAGCAAAACAAACAAACAAACAAACAAACAAAACCCAGAATAATATCGAATCAACGCGATTTCAATGAATGTTTGATTTATGTACGAACACACTCGATACCGGATATACACCGCGAAAGTAATACAAAGTATAGTACTGTGTAGTATAGTACTGTGCTCTTTGTACTGTTCATTTTTACTCATTTCACCTGAATACATTGACTTCTTATCTATAGAAACTACTCTACCAAACTTCATACTTGTATATAAAAGTCAGCCACCGTGGGGTTTTTTTTTCCATAGAAACAACCCACTTTGGTAGAAATTACTGTGCATGAAATAACTTAATATTTTATGATTTAGATCTGCCTTTGAGCTCTCAATCAAAAATCAATCTAACTTATAATTCATATCAGTCGGATAAAATAAGTATACGTTTTACGGCAGTTTATTCTTGGAATTGATCAAAACGTTATAGGGCCGAATCTAAAACTAACTGTATAATGTATATGTACAAGTATAAAAATTAAAGTAATTGAAAAATGAAAATCTCTAACACAATTCATTCTGCATTGTAGGTTAGGGTAGCCATTCATAAAACAATAAATAAACATAAACCAAAAATAAAAAATAAAAAGATGTAAAAAATATATATATATATATATATATATATATATATATATATATATATATATATATATATATATATATATATATATATATATATAATCTCATCTATGGACAGTGATGCTTGTATCATAAACGCGTCATTTATTCATGAAACATGAAATAGAATCATTTGTTCCCAGCTGGCGTCAGTATAAGTTCTTATTCTAATCAATGACTTAGCGGTGAGTGGCCATAGTCAACAATACGAGAGAGGGTCATATAGTATCTCGTCATCAAATATTGACTACAAAAACATTTGTATACAAAATATAGCCCCGTGTCATGTAACGAATTCTAATAACGGATTTCCTGAAATGGATTTATCTTTGTCTTGGTTGTGAATAATTGATTTTACTATCCAGTATTAATGGACAGGTTTAAAACAACTTTTATTGAACTTTATTGACTTGAAAAATAATGTGTTATTTAATTTCTTGTGTATTTTGAAATGAACAATGGGAAAGTTATGCTGAAAAGTATATTAAACCAATTCACTAACCTAAATCAAGTATATCTCTTTCTTTTAAGTTTGAATGTTGATAAGCGAAATTAATGAATCTTTGGGGTGAAATTAAGAAATTACATTTGATAAGCCATAAGGATTGAAAATAACTGAAGGAATTTACAATCAAAGCCATCGTAACACAAATCCTATGGTGATATTGATTTTTAAATGGCTTTGAATTCTTTCGATTTCTCGAAAATATAGTTATTAAAAGATCACATAATAATGAAAAATAATGTTCAATATTATTCATCATCCGAGAGTTATCAGTGGTATCGGAACATGTCTTTGGTAGCATTGATTGTATGCTCATGGCGTCCAAATCAATATTTCGTATTTACTATAAAAATCTTTACATGACAACAAACATTTACATAATGTTCGCGAGGACTGAAATCTTATAGTTTCTTTATCGCTCATCTTCAAAGCGAAGTATCTCAAATAAAATCAACGGACACATTGTGGTATTTATTACAGCAGGCTATGAAAAGTCATGTTATTGAAAATCCAATTTGTCCGTTACCAAGCAAAAGGAATTCAAAGAATACAAATTCAATCTTTAATAAAGTTGGCAAATCTTTTGAAGACCAATACCGTTTAAAGTTTAATAAGCGAGGAAACGGAAAATGAGTGATATGAAAATCTTTTTTTGTATATAATTGAAAAACTTTATTTCTTGAGTTTAGCAACTTTGATGCAGCACCAGTTGCAACTCGGAAATCCAATTCATTTAAGTCGTCATCAAATTCAGCAAGTCAACAGAAGGACCAAACATGGATCGTCATCAGAATCAGAGTATAAGGTGGAGGAGAGAGGCATATACCCTCATCAGATTTAGTTTGTCAACTGGAGGAGTTAACAAGAAATACCATCATCAAATTCAGTATGTCAATTGGAGTGGTGACTTAGGTCTTAATCAGATTCAATATGTCATTTGTAGGAGAGAGAGAGAGAGAGAGAGAGAGAGAGAGAGAGAGAGAGAGAGAGAGAGAGAGAGAGAGAGAGGAGAGAGAGAGAGAGAGAGAGAGAGAGAGATTAAATATATTAATTTGAAGAGAACAGCATAGGTCATCGTGACCCAGCATGTCATCTGAATGAGAGATCAAGAAGCATAAGTCATCATTAGATTCAGTGATTCAGTATGTCAACTGAATGAGCGAAGCATAGGTCATCATTCGATTCAGTATGTCAACTCAATAAGAGATGCATAGGTCATCATTCGATTCAGTATGTCAACTCAATGAGAGAAACATAGGTCATCGATCATTAAATTCAGTATGTCATCTAAATGAGAGAAGCATAGATCCTCATTTGATTCAGTATGTCAACTCAATGAGAGAAGCATAGGTCATCATTAGATTCAGTATGTCAACTGCATGAAAGAAACATAGGCCATCATTAGATGCAGTATGTTAACTCAATAAGAGAAGCATAGATAATTATTAGATTCAATAACTCAACTGAATGAGAGAGCATATATCCTCATTTGATTCAGTATGTCAACAGGACGGTCTTCTGAGGTAGACTTGAGACGGGTGAGAGCATGATCAGAAAGTCGTCACCCTCCTGTAGAGAGAATAATTTTGCTTCCATCAGTTCCGCTCGCCTACTAGTGGTGATTTAAATATTTAATCGTTCGCTGTGTTTACTTGGAGCAACTGGCAACTGTCGGAACATCATCTAAAATCCAGGAAGCTCCGGAGATTACCGCTGCTCGGATAACTCATAAGCGTTTACCTGCATGCCCATTCTACAGGTAGGCTTATTCTAATTTGCATGTGAAATTCTTTGATCAATTTTTCTCAATTCTATCTCCGGGTTTTTAAAGAATTCCAATTTACATCGATGAATTACTTGAGAGCATTGAAGGAATAATTCAGGCTAGCCATGCACTGCCTATATTAAAAACGTTCAATTGGCTTTTTAGCAGTCACTTAATGTTGACAAACTAACCACTTCGATGCGTTTTTTCGTTCTAATGGGTCCGAAAACCCTTCATATTTACAGATATGTACACACTGGTCAAATTTAAATCTTTTTCATAATAGAACCAAGAATTACATGTAAGTGCAGGCTTTCAGAAGTAAGAAGTTTTCGGCAAGGGTTTCATTATCGTGTAGATATTCCATTCTGGGTTTTAAAAACCATGACATCTCTGACAAAGATTTCACCTACTAATAGTAGTCTTGTGCAAAGTTGTGCTGAGGATCAATGGGGGATTTAAAAAGAAAGAAAATCTTTTCCTCAAATATTTTCGTTCTCGAATAATAAAGATAGAACTTACATTGATACGAAATTGTTATGCTTAGCTGAGTGAGAGCAGGGTGCTGGTTTTAATTCCACAATAGCTTTGGTTCCAGTATTATTTTGGATTGGATTAACGGTCGTGCCAGGCGTTGGGCAGGCAAGAGACATTCGGACCACAAAAGGATTATATGTACACGGCAAAACAGGTCCCTGTGTTTATGGACGAAAAATGAGGCAGGATTTCTCAGAAATTTGTTATTAACAACATAAAGTAAGTATTTTTTATTGGAATGATTTTTTTTTTCAGAATGAAAATCTCCGATAAATAATAAGAAGTGTTCGACTCCTTGCAGTCGTGTCAATACAGAACCTGCTGTACGATCCTAGTATTTTAAATTTTTAATGGCCTTTTTATATTAGATTAACTTTCATGATTTAAATATCAAAGTTGATTGCAAATAATCATCAGGCTTCACAAAATTTTAGGTGACTGAATTTGAATGTCATGCCTTGAGTATCGGCGTTTCATAATAATTCTTTCAATTTCAACTCTCTAGTGCTAGTTCCCGACTTTAAAGAACTGGAGCTGTAGATTTCGGTCAAGTTTTATCCTTGACTACGTCGAATTAGGATTAATTCTTATTATAAACCTAAATTCTATGAGATTAAGATCATTTATTACGAGGCGAGAAAAGACAAAAAGCAATCGTGCTAGCATTTCCGAAATGCACTTTTAGATTCATATTAATGACATACAAGTAGACTTTGCACAGTACCGGTAGTTTACAAGATTCCTTACTTTTTAATGCTCTGACATGCAATGAACTCTAATTAAACTCAAAATATATTGCAATCTATTTAAGTTAGCATTAAACGAGAAGTACTCTTGTTGGATCGATCGGATGAATTATTTAGTATAGATTTTCTCTAATCACAGAGGATCTCCCAATGTTGCTCAATGGTTTAAAGTTTGACTACAGAGGGATATTCTCGGATATTGATACCATGCTGCCTATGACCCTAGCGACGAATTGGCCTTTATAGGACAAAATGACTTATATTTCAGATTACATAAAATCAATATCAACAATTCTTTATTCAAAAAGACAGAATTTGGTACGATGGCTTACGACTTCCTCGGAAACATAAGATTTGTTTGGCTTTATCTGACGTAACTAGATACGGTAATTTTCACAACAAACTGCCCAGTAAGTATTTATATACTGCAATTAATCACTTAATTTCCCTGACAAACATCGCCTCGCAATAGCTTGACGGGACAAAACATCTATATTCGTGGCTTTTCAGAACGCTTTAAATTTTCTGTTTCTTGTTCGCTGTCACGGCCAACTTTTGTTGATTTGATAAAAGAGTCAGTTAATGGGTTATTATGATAAAGGATTTTTCATTTCATGGATTTCTGATATTCTATAATTCAGATTTAAATATCCAGAATATCTACCATCCTTATTTAAATGCAATCTTTGATTTAATGAATCAATAATAAAATAAACAAATATTTGACAAAATCACAAGTGTTTCACTTCACTAGAAATACAGAAAGATTCTATTCTGGCTCGTTTGTTTGACTAAAGAATGACTGTATACCATTTCAGGTAAACTTATTAGAATAACTTAGCAAAGATCAGCCCCATTATATAAAGTGAGATATACCCAACATCCCTTGGCAACATGCTCGCCAAAATGAAAGCCAGCGCCGAGCAGGATATCGAGAAGAAGAACGCCGATCTTAAACCGGTGCTCATTACCGAGCGGAAGCTCAGCGCTTATGAGCGGAAGGAGAAAGACAATGTCAGCATCAGCGATAAGCCACGGAACAGCATCGCTGTTCCCGCCAAACGGCCACCCCCAAAGGCGGCCCAGCCCCGGGGGTCTCTGTCCGGAATGCTGGCCACCAAAAAGTTCTTCAAAAGATTATCAAAGAAGCAGCGCGCAGCATCCACGGTGTCAGTACCGGTGAAGCAGTATGAGCCGACTTATCGCATGGAACCCAAGGAACACTACAATGAGAAAACTGTTTATTCTATCGTGAAGGAACTTATTGACGAGAAATTAGAGGGAATGATTTATAGCAAAAAATACTCGGGAAACCTCACGAAGATCATTAGCAACCAGATTAAAGAGAAAGTGAAAGCGCTTCACTACGACCGCTATCGGATTATCTGTAATGTGATGCTGGGTGAGAATCGTGGGGCCACTGTTCTGGCCACGAGCAGATGTGCCTGGGATCCCAAAACGGACGATTTCACTTCATACTCGTTTCAGAGTAAACATCTATTTTGCAATGTGTCGGTGTTCGCGGTATATAAGGAATGAATAGAAGAGTTGTTTATTTGCATTCCAAATTAAAGATATTTACAAGGACTAGAGCTTTGTGAAATCCCGCTCAAAGACTTTTTACATGTGAATTCATGGAAGGTTCAACGAAGACGCTTTAACTTGTCATTTTTCTTGATAACTATGATATTATATTTCATTTAATTACACTCTCGATCGTACATTTGTACGATTTATATTTTATTCACAAACCATATATATTCAAATATATGATACTGAATAAATCGTATTTACGATTAGAAGTGTGTGACATTCTTTATCACAGGTCTATTTCAAACATTTGAGTATACGGTTGTAAAGTAACTCTCTATTATTTACTATAGGCCACAGTGAATTAAAATCTTCTCAATGTTTGAGTTTTTTAAAATGGAATTTACTGGATCAAGTAAGGGATTATGCTTTGAGAAGTAATTTACCGACAAAATCTCATATTCGTCTTAAAGAATGTTTAATTGAAGATTGATTTCTCGGTTGTCTACAATCTTTTAAACATTGCAACCCATTTAATTCGTTCTGAAATGAGGTAGTATATTTTTTCATCAAAGAGGAGAAGGTGTATAATATCTCTCATTTGGAGCACTTACAGATATTGCCACCAGTGCTCAGATCTGAAGGTATGTTAGTGTGGATAGCTGGGTCAAAGAGGTACTCAAACACTGCTAGTGTCGACAGAACTTATAAATCATTGTAAATTGAATATATATCTTGAGTTATGAATTTAGATCATGACCTCCCCTAAAATGCTAGAATTAGCCCTTCCTCGTTTGAATATGTATGACTATGATATTATTAGACACAATGTTCCACTTTTTAAGATTTTGTTGTCCTTCAAAGAGGTAGATAACTTCTTTTCAAAAATACATTCGTGCTAGAATAATCAATTTCTGTAAATCTAACCCGGTGAATTATGCATATTTTAGAAACATAACAGGTTTTGTAACGTCAACCGACTTGTCCTACTTATGCTTGCCGCCAGCCTAAATCAATATTTGATTTCAAGTGAAATATCATTCATATCAATAGTATTAATTTTTGAGTCGAGATGAATTCTAATATCGGCTCATGTTACTAAGATTATCGATAAAAGTTTAAACAAATATTCTTCGATTGACTATACTATACTATACTAAAGAATGGACATATTTTCTTTTAAAGACTTGCTTTCTTTCTTTAGAATTTATAACATTAAAAATACAGCAACTCAAGAGTCTTAGATATTAACTGAAACTAAACACAAATGAGAGAGAGAGAGAGAGAGAGAGAGAGAGAGAGAGAGAGAGAGAGAGAGAGAGAGAGTATTTGGCCTAACAAAAAAAAATCACATTCCTTAAATATATCAATTGAAAAAAATTTACTTTTAAAAGTTTTCCCTGTGGAGCACATTGTAATTTCTGTATAAAAGCAAGACGGAATACAGGTCATACTAAGATTAAATATATATTGACCCCGTGGGCCCTTCTTATACTACATAAACAAAACCAACCGAAATCCAATAAAAAAATTAAACACAAATTTCATTAAAAGCATGTATAAAGTTGTAGCAAAAATATTTCTTTTCAAAACATATGATCTTTGTTTTATACCAAACTTTACCAAGAGCATTAAACGGTCGAAGCGTCACTGTAAACACTCCATTGTAATCCTTTTAATTAACTGTTTTTTCTTACAAAGTCTGATCAAAACAGCGATTGCGATAAGACCAGCTTTTCGTACAGACTACAGTGCACCCGCTATATGTACCCCGTGTCACCACCAGCGCCCTCAGCTTCTCTACCCGTTTCACGTGAACGAATTAAAAAGCATCTCAACTTCCAAAAAATAGATCCGTCTGTTCTTGATGCTTTCCCTCCTGTCGACACTACATACATGTATATCTGAAAATTCCTCTCTAAATCTGTTTTAAGTAAGTTTTCAATATTAGCAGCTATATCCGAATTTCATACTTCAACGAAAGTAGTAAAAACCAAAATAGATTCCGTCGACGTTTTACAGTTTTGCTTCAATAAGAAAAAATGTGTTAAGTTGACAAAATATTGACTATTAAATGTATTAATCACATAACTGCAACATTAAATGTCGAACTATTTTTTTTTGTTACGCTATAGAACGCCGTTATTGTTACTATTTGCAACATATATACATGTTTAAGAGGGCTCGATGGTCGTGGCCATTTTTAAGACTGCATTGGTCTCCTTTAGAAGAAGAGCTCTATTTAAAAAATTTAGAAAAATACAAAAGTTTAAAAGATAAAATGTATGGATTTTTCCTTTACAAAATAATAAAATTGAATGTTGATTTGTTCGGGATCAAATTTACCCAATCTTCAAATCTTGATCACATGACCAAGTTGTTTTTATAATAAAATGATTTTTATACGGGATATCTAGAAAAGTTTAATTTTGGTAGGAAATTCTAAATATCCTATGGGAATCATTTTTTCGAATGAGTTTATTTTATAATATGTTATATTGTTTAAATACCATTTTTGAATATTCATAAACATGAACCTGTTGAACATGAATTTACGTTATCTTTTTTACTATTTACAGAGTCTAAAGATTATATATTGTTCATTGCTTATAGGATATACATAACAGTAAATTACAACTATGGTATACGTATATAGAGAAGTCGTCTCAAGATAATAACATTTACCAGATATTTTTGTAAACATCAAGTATTATTTCTGATGATGGTACAATTCTGCCCCTTGTGTGTAAGTTATTTTTCTATCAAATATATCGACTTGCGAGAAAAATATGTTGATATGAAAGATAACATGTCAACATAAAATATGTCAACATAAAACATTATGTCAACATAAAACATAACAATGTTGACATGCAAGAAAAATTGCAATCAAATCAAAAATATTTATTTCTCCAAAAAAAATTATGTTAACATGCAATTTTGTGATATTGACATGCGAAATCAGTTCGTCCACGCGCATCTTTTTGACATAAATAAGTTGCATGTTAACATAAATAAGTTGCATGTCAACATAAATAAGTGACATAATAAGCTGAATAAATAAGTTGCATGTTAACATAGATAAGTTACATGTTGACATAAATAAACTGCATGTCAGCATAAATAAGTTGCATGTCAACATAAATAAGTTGCATGTCAACATAAATAAGTTACATGTTGACATAAATAGGTTGCATGTTAACAATAAGCTGCATGTTAACATAAATAAGTTACATGTCAACATTAATAAGTTGCATGTTACACTAGATGATATCCCGTGCCAGCGCGGAAATTAACACTTTACACATTAATGGCACAATGCTAAACTGATTAACCATATATATTTTTTTCATTTTCGAATACACTGTTTCCGATTTTTTAAGAGAAAAAAACCCCCAATTGAATGGCCGGATATTTAGATGGCGGATGAAAAATCTAAACTGAATTGGATGATATACATGTATATGTACGTGGCCTTAATTCTTTTTGTTGCAGCTCAGTTGAAAATGATAACAATAATTTTTTTTAAAAACAGTGAGTGTGTATTTAGGACGTCTCTAAAGTTTGTTCGTTAGATTTCACACTTATCTTTATTATAACTGTACCAAATGAGAATTTCAGATTGTTTAGAAAAAAAAAACCAACTTGGAGAAGGTGGTCACCCCCCCCCCCCCCCCCCAATTTAATTTCCCTATTTAATGCATACATTATTTATTCATAAAGACATGCTTATTTATTTGCATATTTTAAACCAAAGTTGTCAGATCCATGCAAAGTATCTGCCCGATCGTTAACTCGCCCTACACTTTCCGCCATGATGTAAATTAGTCAAACCGCGTTCCTGAGCAACCCATTCTAGAAAAAAATTCTTTCCATGAAAACTAAATTGCATCAAATTGTTCCATTTTATTTATTAAGTTTTTTTATTAACCAAAGAGTCCCATCCAAGGTATAACTATCTGCCGCGTTGCATGATGAACCCGTCCTACACTTTTCGCCATGACGTTTATTAGTCAAACCGCGCTCTTGGTTATCCCCTTCTGAAAAGTTATATTCAATTCTCTCGCGAGAGGTCGCGCTTTGCTAGTTTCTATCTATCATAACTAAAATCGCGCAATCAAGAAACGAATTTCTTTATTTCAATTTTTCAAAATTGGTCAAATCTTAACTTCTATGTATAATCCAAGTAAGTTCCTTATAAATTTATTCATTGTTTTCGTAATCATTCAATATTATTTCATTGCAAGCATATATTTTAATGGTAACTCCCACTGACTTGGATCGACAAAGCGTATCCACCACCTTACTCTCATTTTTGCTATTTCGGGCTTGTTTATCGAAAATGAATGTAGCTTTTTAATTAATTTCACAACAATAACTTATCAGCTAAAATTCAATTATAGCTTACGGACATCATCTCACACGTGCTGAAATACCGAAGGTGTAAGCAGTTACTCTGATGCAGGTATTTTTTAGTTTATTTGCAAAAAGTCTTAATTTATAAGTACAGATGTTGCAAAAATAAGTAGATCTAGCATGTTGGAAGTTACATACATACATACAGATATTTGATAATTTTAGAATTTTTTAATAATAATTCTTATCTGAATGCAATTTTCTTGCATGTCAACATAGTTATGTTGCATATTGACATGACTTTCCTGCATGTCAACATTTTTAATATATTCGATCAGTGCTTACTATCTATTCAAGATATATTACTAAAGTCAGATACTCTTTACACAATTGCGCTTAAAAATATAGTTCCATTTATGATAAGCAGATACAACATTACAACAAATGTTTATAATATCGATGTATATGTAATATGTGAAAGAAAACAAAATTAACGTAAAATTATTTTTAAAAATAATCTTTCCCCAAGATATGTAAATGTGAAGTATTCATACTCCTACGCTATAGCTATTTTAACTTAGAGATCGGCTGAGCACAGTGAAAATTCGAAGTAATTTAAAAGTCGAATGTCTTGGGTATGTGGTAACCCATATCTATTCTTGTTATCTTGCATGTCGACATATTTGATAGAAAAATAACTTGCACACAAGGGGCAGAAGTATACCACCATAATTTCTATATGCCATTAGAATAAATGAAAGTTAGAAGAACAAGTAGGGCTTTAAAATTACATATCTTTTTTGCTTTGTCTTGTTGAAAAATCAAAGAATACCATAGGAAAAGACATATTCAATGCAGTATTTATCAGATTTTTTTCTATGATTTTTTGAAAAGTGTCATGAAAATTTTTAATCTCACCTCACGTGTGTATTTTATCAGGACACATTAACTTAGAAATCTGGTGTTTTAACATGTTAAAAGTATTCAAAAAGATTATAGATTAACCGACAAAATAAGAACCTCTGGTCTCTGATTAATCCTAATACTGGTATCTAGGAGTCGGTAACACCTCGGATATAGCTAGGAGAGGGTGTACAGCTGGTTCGGAGAACTGTTACTGTCAAATACTGGACAGAAATTGTGGACTCGAGCTCAAGACAACATTTTTTCTTCTTTGATCATCATTCACCAGAAATATATCTGTGGTCTGACTCTCGCACTTCTTTCGTCATTCATGTGACTACCCGTGATCAGTGACCATAAAAATGGATAATATGTCCAGGCACAAAAGAGGCTTCACCGCTCCTCCGAGTGGTTCCAATGAACACCTGGACTCAATCAAACCTAGCGTGAGTATATCTGAGCCTGTGTTGAAGATATCCCTCGGAGAACGCAAAAAAAGCATGACACCGAGTTTACGATCCCGGGGGTCAGGATCCGGGGGACCCACGCTTGGAGTTAGCAGTGCCAGAAGGTTTAGCCGGAAAATGTCAACCAGGCCCCCGATAAAAAGGGAGGACACGCAGGGGTCTTCCTTAAACCTACAGTCTATGAGCACCAGACAGGAACCTACGTACAAAATGGAACCGGAAGTCAAGTTTTCCGTCAAATCAGTGGAAGAAATCATCAAGGAGACCCTGCATCGGAGCCTGGAAAATTACACATACGACAAGCGACAGACCCCGACGTTTGGGAAGATTCTGAGTGACGATATCAAAGACCGCGTCAAGCGGCTGAACTTTGACCGCTACAAGATCGTCTGCTTGCTTGTGATTGGTGAACAACAGGGACAGGGTCTTCAGATGTCCAGTAGATGCCAATGGTTTCCGGATACTGACACTTTTGCATCATATACGTTCAAAAATTCCGATATATTTTGCGCATGCACTGTGTACGGTATATACGCAGAATGATTTTTATTAATTTTTTTTATATTATTTTATATCGGGATTAATTGTTATATCGTGTTTGGTATTGCAACGTTGAACTTTTTTGACCATTTTTCCTTGCATTGTTTTAATGAAAGTGCGTCAAAAATATGTGAGTAGATTTGCATAACTTCATACGGAATATGACAGGAAGATGAAAAACTCGAAATTAGGACATTTTTAGATGGTATCTTGTTTTATCCAACTATACTTGATGTTCGCGTTTTCCAATTTTCGTTACACCTGCTTACATACGTAATAAAGCCAAAGGTTTTAAACTACATATAAATGTATTGTTTGTATTAAAGGACTAAATCTAGAAATAGAAAGTTCTGAATTCGTAAATAGTAGCATACAATGTCCCCAGTAATTAATTGTAATTCTAGATCCTAAAGTCTTAAGTACTCGAACAGGCCATTATGTGACTTCTTCTCGTCTTAATCCGTTTGTTAATCCTTTCTGGAGATTTGCGGCAATTAAAAACTTTTGAAGCCCAGTCTCTATGGGTAACCACATGTTTTACAGCTATCGGTTACTAAAGTTTCAACTTTTTTGCCTGTTTGGTTTAAAATCCATATTTTTAATTAATATATTGATTTTTTTCTGTTGATTACTCTCTGAAACCACTGGGTGGACACAGTTTGATATTCAATAGGCGACCAACGATGACATCGATTCTTGGCCTCTTTGTTATTTTGGGGAAAATTGAATTTTCAAAGCTGATTTGAGGTTCAAGACAAAAACTTCAATGTAAACATTCATTGTAAACACTAATACCAGCAATTAACGGAAAGTGGGATGCTGAGGTACTATTTTCCCAGCAGACATTTTACTGCCACAGTATAATTACACGTTGAACTCTATATTTAAATGGACCCGGTTTCCTCTAGCGCACTGTTTATTGTACTTTCTGTGTATTGTCCTTACATAATACACGATATTTGCTATAGTCATGTCAGAAACTGTTTATTTATTAAGATTTATACTTTGTTCACCATATAAGTAAATTAAAATCGGGATTAAGATAATATAAAATGAATGTGTTTAGTTTTTATTCCACTGTTTCCTGAACATGCCCCCAAAGTTCACATTTCCTGAGACATATATTCACAAATACCAGTACATGTAACATCAGTATTCTGTTAGCTCAGTTTTGGTATGGCGATATAACATGGGAGAAAAGTAGAAAACAACAGTATTAGAATCATTTTAACAAGACCTTGGACTTTTGGTAGGATGTAACTATCTTTTTTTTATCAAAACAAGTCAAAAATGACGCTGGTTTCAAGTGAAATATGCACAGATTTCGTAGTCTAAGCTCAAAAGCCAGACATATCTTGTTGATTTCAAAGAGCCATGGCTGAGTGGCCAGCAATGAAATGGACAGGTCTACGTCATATTCATTGATTCAGTGATATTGCTGTATGATATAACTACCCAAAGTCCAAGCTCCTGTTAAAATGGTTCTCTATATGTTTTGTTAAGACTAAAAAAAAGCTTTCTTAAAAAACAAACACTTTACACCTTCAGTGGGTCGTGGTTTTGTTTGCCTGTCATAAACGATTTTCGGGCCTCTTCGATGCATGGTATTGAAAATTAATTAGTTTTCCCGTATGTACATGCTTCGCCCAATAAGTCTAATATAACTGTAATATCCATAACTTGATGCTTATTCTATATGAAAAACAAATAATTTAAAGAGTTTGCACAAAAGATCGACGTCTTGTTATAAAAACCGCAAACTTAGTGGTGTCCGATTTCAATTTAAATATATATTTACCAATGCAATATCTATATATCTGATAATCTTGCATATTCTAGATTAGAATAACTGAAGTAATGGTCCCAACACCAGAAATAGGGACGTACAATGGAACACGGCGAACTCTTTAGATTGACATTCGCTATTTTTTAAACTTTGAATACACTCGATACCATTCAAATCGACAAAGCACGTGTACTTTTTGAAATGATTTCATAAACTGTTTTTATTCTCAATTGTTCGGCACATTATCTACCTTCAAGTTTAGACGGTTAGAAAATATCCTGTAATTTTATCCAAATCGATTACAGAAAAGGGAAATGTCCTTCTGTGTAAGACGTTCACACTTTAATGGGAATAATGAGCCATTAATGTTATGATTCCTATCATGTCAAAAGTCCCGTACCTTATTCGCAAATCACTCAACTGCAACGGGGAATAACCCAAATATGAAAGACCGGAGCAGACCTTGCCAGGACCACATGCTTATAATGGACAGACTATACTTTGTTGGGGGTTGGGGTGGGGGGGGGGGGCATTAACTTTGTAGTGAAGTAGGGTTCGTCAAATTTTTTTTCATCGAATTTTACCATAAAGGTGTGGGAGAATATATCTGCCCCACCCCTTCCCCCTTCCTTTGTGATTTTTTTATTCATGCATACTAGTTTGTAATTACAGAAATTTTTCTATCTTTTTTATTGTTATTTGAATATACTTATTCACTTTATCAGTTCATTATTAACCTCAATTCTAGGTAGGTCAGTGCTCGTCCATTATTACACCTATATATTTATTTACCGGTAATGTATCTAGTTACTACGTACTGTTGTACATTTTGATTAGAAACCTTGGAACATCGTAAATTGTAGCAAGTTTGCACAGCTCTCTAA
The DNA here is from genome assembly GCA_033439105.1 of Magallana nippona. Classification (NCBI taxonomy): domain Eukaryota; kingdom Metazoa; phylum Mollusca; class Bivalvia; order Ostreida; family Ostreidae; genus Magallana; species Magallana nippona. The sequence goes on from CM065925.1 coordinate 8,229,394, forward strand.
AACTAGCAACGGTCACTCACAAAATGGACAGACTGTGTCCGGCATTTTCTTAACTGAGAATGACACATACAATACTGTATATATAAAATGTAAGTAAGAAAAGCTAAAATGAAATTACAAAAAATAAATACATGTGCATTTAAGAATTAATCTGAGCATTGTGTCCTAAAATGAAATATATCGGAAAGGACAATTGGAGCACTTGGGTATATCTAAAGTAAGTAGAAAACCTTCCTTCTTTACAATTTGTGGTGTTCTATTTTCTAGTTTGAATTAGATCTTCTACACCAGTTACGTAAATCATCATTTATTCCGCCAGTTGTCACTTGTGAAAAGACTATCATCGTGTCACATGCAAACGAAGCTATGGAGATTATATACAATGATACTGACAGTGATCAATGGTAGTCAATATTGGGGAAATCGCCTGAAATTCTAATTTCTTTCTCAAAGGACGGATACCGGAGACGTATATTGTAGTTAAAGAGTTCATGTTTTCTTAAAGCAGGTCTATCTCTTTGACACCGAATAGAATTTAACAGTTTAAATCCCTCTTATAAGAATTTTACCCGAGTCCTATTTAGACAGGTAAAAAACTCATTTTAAAGGATGATTTAAATTGTCATATTCAAGGAATTTTAGTTAAGTACCGGTAATCATAGACAATACGTAACCAAGCTGATGGTCCTTTATTTATCAGCGACATACAGTAGAGGTCGAATAATGTAACTGGGAATAAATGCGGGAATATAGGGGGCATCGGGTGTCCGAACTCCCTCCTCCCCCACCCTTTCCTAATTCGGAATTTGCATAATAAATCTTCATAGTGTTTGTAACAATATAGAGGTGTGTTGTCCCTCCACCACCTGGATTAGAAAAAATACGTTTACGTTGTATAAGACCAGAAAAATAATGGAAGGGAAGTTGCATTCTCTCGTTGTGGCTATAGTTCACCGAGGGAATTTGTATTTGGAAAAAAACCTGACTAAAAAGATTGCAAACTCTAGACTTGACATTGAGATATCTAAAATGGAAAAAAATTGTATTTTTAATTCAATGTAGCAATTGAGAAATCAAATTTTAATTTAAAAAAAAAGGTCAATCGCAAAGGTTGCATTTAATTACTATCGATTACGATTACCAGGTATTTGATCCGAAGAACAAGGAAAAACCATAAGCTTACATAAAGGTGCACATGCCCAAAAAAGGAAAACCGACCATATTTGAAATGTACATATCTCTAGCGTATATCTAAGATTCAAGGACAGTTTTTGTCTAAGATTGTTGTCGCTATAACCAAAAATTACTGATTTATGACGAAAAGTACAATTCTTCAGTACATTAGATTGTTGGGTGGCAAAACAAATAATCTGTAGGTGCTGGCAAAAATTATCTTTTTCCTTGTGGTTAGGAAGCAATTCTTAAAGCACGTAAATTAAGCCCAGAAAAAATAAAATTCGGCAAACCCCTCGACCAAATTGTATAATTAAGACATTTTGCCAATAAACTACGAACTGCCAGCACCAGAGTAACTGCTAACACCTTTAGTATTTCAACAAGTGTGATTTGATATCCGTAAGCTATAATTGATTTTCACTTGATATGTAATTAATGAGAAATAAATTAAAAACCTACTTTCATTTTCGACAAACCAGCCCGAAATAGCAACACTAAGAGTAAGGTGCTGTACACGCTTTGGCGGATCCAAATCGGTGGGAGTTTGCATCAAAATATATGCTTGCAATGAAATAATATTTTAATGATACGTGACAAGTGAATATATTTACTGGAAACTGATTAAGGGTATACATAGAAATTAAGATATGACATATGTTGAATAAATGAAATGAGCCGTTTCGTTTCTTGAATGCACGATTTTAGTTTTGATGGACAGAACTTTCCCGAACGGGGTAACCAAGAACGCGGTTTGACTAATTAACGTCGGAATTAATGGCGGAAAGTGGAGGGCAGGTTAATTATCGGGCAGTTACTTTGGATATGACAACTTTGGTTTAAGATATGCAAATAAATATTTATATACTAGTGTTTTTAAATTGCATACATTTTTATACCACTACAGATTAGAGATTAACCTTGTACATTGAATTGTGACCCATGAACAGATTGTGTTAACAACGTTTACTCTACGTCTGTATGAATAAATGATGTAGGCATAAAACGGGGACGTTGGTTTGGGGGGGGGGGCAGTCTTTTATCTCAAATTCTTATTTGGCACAGTGATAAAATTTTAAGTGAGATTAGACCTAAAGAACAAATAGAAAAGAGATACGACGCACAATACACACATTCCCTGGTTTGAAATAAAATAAAAAAAAAGTTTATAATTTTTTCCAGTCAGTTGCATAAAAAAAAATGAAGGCAACGTACAGAAAACATTGTATTATATACTCAAATGAATCTAAACATTATACAGTTTAAACTGTTCAATTTATAAATTTTAAACTTTGAATGTAACAAATTGATAACATCATCAATATATATCCCATTGCATATTTTAATTTTACAAGTACAATGTCAGATTATTGGATCTATCCCATCGCTTGGCAATGCATTGCCAGTATCTAATTATATACACATGCATTGGACAAACCGATGATTCCCCTCTGAAAAACGGACCCAAGTTGGATTTTCTCTTATGGAGGGGAAATACGCTCGTGCAGCTTATTATATCCCCTTACTTAAGAGTTGGCATGCATATAACGTTTTTCCATCTGAAAAAAAACGCCTTTGAATAGAACTTCTCCTTGTACATACGAGGGTTGTTCGGAAATTATTGAGACAACACGGATATTTCCCTTTCTAAGTGAAGAATTAGGGTGAAAATTAGCATGAACATTGGAGAAACCTCAACAAATAATTAAACAGAGTAAAATCTAAAAAATATTAAATATTTTGTTTACAACGGTAGATAAACAAATCGGTGTTCGGGGTACCCGGCGCAGGCATAAACTCGGAGAATAAAAAAACTAAAACATCTTCATTCTAAAATGTAAGTGTCCGTAGACTTACAGTTTATGATAAAAGAAATCAAATTATATATGTTCATTTTGCAATTTATTGTTACTAACTTTTGATCAAGTTTCACTAGTGTTCGAGTTGAAATACGGATATGGTGCAGATATATTAACCAAACAATAGAAATCTGACAACGACGATATATTGAATTTTGAGGTCAAGGCGGCGCAGCGAATATACATCAAATTGGTGGAAATCTCGGAAAAATGCCTTTTCAGGCCACCCAATTTCTAAAACAAAAACTATACGATGGCAAGGGATAAAAAAGCTTCAGTTTATCGTCTTTTTTCACCGATTGTTTAGCTAGAATTAAGACAAAGGGACTAAATATCAAGTATTTTTTACACACTAACTGATCTCAACAGTTCTAAAATATGTAAAGAATGACTGTAGGAGACATTTCACAGTAATTTGACTTTCGGTTAGAAGTAATTCGATTACTTTTTCACAAAAATTAAGAATGGAGAGAACATGCAAATGTTGACGTCTTGAAATGTAAACAAAAGATGGGAAATGAAGAATAAATTCTAATTTCCGTTCGTTTGTAAGGTGTTTAAAACATAGGAGCAATGAGAAGCGTTAAAATGACGTTGCGATAAGATTTCGGTTGGTCCGGGTCACTGGGCGAAGGCAATTTGGTCAGTTTACCAGGAATGATCTAATCATGCCATGAACAAGAAACTTTTCACATTGATAAACTCTATCCTTGGTGTATGTTTTGGTGAAATTTCAAGGATAATTCCACTATATTCCTTTGACTTAGTTGATGTATCAAACACGGAATGCGCTAACATGAAACCGATACTATTTAGTTCGCAGTGTGACTGGTCAAAACATTTTACCAGAAATTTCAAACAGGATAATAGCAGTGAGAATCAAACCCATGACGAAAAAAATGTTTAACTTGTTTCCTTTCATGCAGCTGCCGGGAAATACATGTACATGTATACGAGGAAGTACCAAATGCATACAAAAGTCACTGCATTCAACTCTAAGCAGGAAAGAGCGTTCTTATCCATGAGGCTGGTCTCGGGAATGGCGTGGCTTTTGCTTACCTTCATTTACCTTACTCACTTCTGTCACACAGGTAAGTTTATACATTCACCCATCACTTAGTACCAAAATTTCTGGATAGGTTAATATTTAATGCATGTAAACATTAGATGTTTTTCAACATGATAAGAGAGAAGTGCGAAAAGGTGACTTGGGGTAAACTTATGTAATTGACTTATGTCATAATCTGTCTCATATTATCACAAATTTTATTTTAGCAGCAATAAAAAAAATATTGAATATTGTTTAATTAATTATTTAATTCCTTATCATATATTGTTGAAGATCGCCAACTCCTTAATCATCGGGAGCCCGGCGGTAGACAAATACTCTAAAAGGGCTTGTCTATCATGGTAACTTTTATACAATATAGCACGGGAACTTTGAGATTTCAGTGATGATGATAATACATCATATTCAAAATATAATCGACGTTTCTTAATTTCAAGTTGTACAATTTAAATTGCATTTAAAAATTTCAGAAAAATGTAAGTAAGGTAACAGTTGTGAAAAATTCTGTCGGTTTCACACTATTACAAAAAAGAGCTTTAAGGAGGCTAGATGGTCAACAAATTAACCATTAGATCTGCCTTGACATTTTAACCATTTAGTAAAGAAAAAGATCCAAATACTTTAACTTTAAATTTTGAACATTTTCCTTTATATATATATGCAGAGTTCTTCGTCTAAAAGAGGTAAATATAGCCTAAATATGGCCACGACCATCGACTCCTCTTGCATCCTCACAATGTCAGGGGACCTGAGCCCGCTCGTGGCCGTGGGACGGGGTCCCAAGGCCACGAGTGGACTCGGGACCCTTGACATTGTGAGGATGCTCCTCTTGAAGAGTTGCGCTATGCTGTTTGACAAGATTGTGGTAGAAAACACAATTTAAGTTTATTTTTCATTTTATTTTGAAAGACAAAAAAGAGGATATTCCATACATCCTTGTTTTATGAACGCTTTCACATTTTTTAACCAAGGGTCCGATATGTTTATTCTTATCAGCGGCAATTTCTTAAACAGAGAATGATGTAATGAAAACTGGTAAGTTTTGGTTTCGTTTTTAAGTTACGCATGCAGAACTGTAGCATTAATCATATTTATACATACTCTCATCGATATATATTTTGTTTATCAGCTGCCCTTAAGTACAAACGAGTATGCTATTACACCAACTGGGCACAGTATAGACATGGAATCGCTAAATTTGAACCCAAACACATCGACCCATCTCTGTGTACACACATCATATACGCATTTGGGAAGCTAGACGGCAATAGTATTACCAGCTTTGAATGGAACGACGATACAAGGTATACAAGCAGGTGTCTAAGCAAGAGTGTTCATGTTCTTCTTATGTCCTGTAGATATCTCATCACCATCATGCAGAAATTTCTAACAAAACGTGTTTTCTATGTATTTCTTCAATTTCCGCAACAGTCATGCCCTTATAAAGCAAAAAACCGAAGCATTTTAAGCATAAGCGAATATATGAAATATAAATCATACATAGATATATGTGAGCATAATATATACCATGCATATCTTGTCGGTTCATCATAGAGTGACAATCTAAATCTTATAACATACATATCATTTAAATAACGTTTGACTGGTAGGTATGCAGAAGTCAACGCCTTTAAGAGAAATAATCCAGGATTGAAAACTCTGCTAGCAATGGGAGGGTGGACGACCGGAAGTAAGCCATACTCAGACATGGCTGCCTCTCCAGCCAACAGACAAACGTTTATTCAGTCTGCCATTTCTTGGCTCAGGAAGTACGACTTTGATGGCCTCGATATGGATTGGGAATATCCCGCTAACCGTGGTGGTGCTCCAGAGGATTTCTTTAACTTTCCTATCTTGCTTAAGGTATGAATGCGATAGTATGATAACTAAAGGTACAGAAAGTATATGAATTAGAACCATTTTAACAAGACCTTGGACTTTCGGTAGGATGTAACTATCTTTTTCTTGCGTCAAAACAAGTTAGAAATGACGCTGGTTTCAAGTGAAATATACACAGATTGCGTAGTCTTAGCTCAAAAGCCAGACAAATCTTGTTGATTTCAAAGAGAATGGCTGAGTGACCAACAATGAAATAGACAAGCCTACGTCACAATGCTGTTTGACACAACTACCCAAAGTCCAAGCTCCTGTTAAAATGGTTCAATATTAAGGTTAGCAGCCACCAGTGACCGGAAGTGAACTGTTATCTTTGAATGTAATGATTAAATACAATCTTTTGTATGTGTAGATATTTTTACTTCCTGTGGTAAAAAACCCAAAATTTTCCTTAATTTCCCAAATTAAAATTCGCAACTATGGGATGTCAAACGACGCAACATTTTATTAATTTCGTATTGTATAATTTTCACGACATAAAATTAGAATTACTGTTTTCGTTCAAGGAAAGTATGGAGGCGTTTAAGGAAGAAGCAAAATCAAGCGGTAAAAGTCGACTTCTTTTAACTGCAGCGGTCGGTGTAGGAAAATCTGTGGCCGACACAGCATACAATATACCGGAAATGGCCAAGTATGGGTATTTTTGGTGTGTTTCAGGAGAGATAGATGATAAACAGAATATTCTTATTTAAGCCTAATAAGCAAAAACTGTCAGGAACTTCAGAAACATTGAGGCAGTTTTCATCATATGCTGGCAATAGAGATATCATAAAAATTATACGGTTGTACGAAACACGTTAGCTTTTGTTTGTAGGTATCTTGACTTTATATCCTTGATGACGTATGACTTACGTGGCGGTTGGGAAAAGGCTACGGGATTCAACGCCGCTCTGTACAAGCCGTCAGCTGACCCCAGTGACGAGTATAATGTGGTACGCACAATTTCATGTTACTATAATTATTTAAGAACAAAGTGAAATATGAAATATAATGCTAGTTTGTTCGTATATAGGAATTTTCGTGGTTTATGTAATCAGTGGTTGAAGTTTTCTGAAAACTATTTATAAACATATTATTTCCATTTGAGATAAACATGTAAAACTTAAATTATTTGAGAAACCTACCATGCAGCCACACGTGTAAATCGAGCGATCCATAAGTAGATTTACATGGATCTGGGACCTAGCCCTAAAAATTGATTTTATTTTAGATATTTATTCTATTATGCATACGCAGTGTTTTCCCTAAGAACCGGCTACAGGCCAAATTGACTGCTTCAATTCATAAAAATACCGCTTAGAAATCAAAAATTAAAAAAAATAATTGTTTTTTTGACAGAGTTCTGTTCATTCACATCAACCCTTAGCCTGTAACAACTGATCTTTAAACCTTTACTTTAAAATAAAGGGAAAACACTGCATACGTCATCGAGTTAAACGTCATGGAGAATATACACTATACTTATACACTCTGTATATAAATATAACTTGTACATTCTCCATGACGGTGACAGTAACTTTGAAAATTATACAACAACTTTACAAACTGATCCATGCACATTACTGATTGTAATCTACATATTTATTAATTACTTTTTATCGTTTACTTTTCGGTACAGTTTTAAAGCTCTATTTCAATTCAATTTTATATATCTGGCGTATGAATACATTAATTAACTTTTATTGTCATTTCTTTCATACCAGGTCTTTGCCGTCGATTATTGGTTAAACAAAGGAGCTCCAAAAGAAAAACTGATCATTGGACTGGCCACGCATGGTCGATCCTTCAATCTTCAGGACCGGAATAACTTCGGAGTGGGGGCACCGGCCACAGGGGCCGGGCCCATGGGGAAATACGTTAGAGAAAATGGGTTTCTCCCTTATTATGATGTACGTTTCCTTCACACTACATTTTGAAATAAATGTCTAAGCACTCAGTACTTGTATAACAGGGCTAAATTATATACAGTAGTATATTTACGATTTTTAAAAGGCTACGTATGTTGGTTATCAAAGCATAACTTTCCAATAGATTTGCGAGAGACAGATTCAGAAAGTCGGTAAAACGTACACAGATTTAGATGCACAAACGCCCTTTTACGTGCATGACAAATTATGGGTTGGTTTTGACGATCAACTCAGCATCTATACTAAGGTGAGGTGAAAATATAGTTTCCAAATACGGTAACTCGATGAGTATTGTATAATTTGCAAGCCGATGATTCATCTTGTTTAGATTACCAAATATACCATTCATAACTCTGTTGTATTTAGATTAACGACCTTGTAATAAAGAAACAGTTAGGGGGCGCCATGATATGGGCCCTGGACTTTGATGACTTTAACAACATCTGTGGGTACGGGAAATACCCGATCAGTAAAGTGATGACCGATACACTGCTGGTGTCAGAGTCGGGTATTTCTATCACCCCACCGTCCACTCATTTCCCTCTCTTCACCGTGGGGACAACAACTAGGTCCCCCTACCCACCACCTATAGGTGATGGCGGGAAATCTCCGGACAGCGGGGGCGGAGGGAGTGGTCACAACGAAATAGCGCCCCTAGGTAAAATAACACAAATACATGTATTATAACAATAACAGTCATATCACTGGAGTTACTTTTAGACTACTTTCTGTATAATTATGAAATACAGTAACTAGCCATTTGTTTTGAAAATTGTATTTTAAAAGATGATTATTCAATTTGTTGATTTTGTTTACGATTTAGAAGTGGATTGTAGTAAAGTTGCTGATGGTGTCTACAGATATTTATCAGACTGTTCAAAGTATATACAGTGTGTAAAAAAAAATATATTCGTAAGAGTCTGCCCCCCGGGGCTAGAATTCAATATCGCCACTTCGCAGTGTGACTGGCCTTACAGTGTGGATTGTACAGCAATAGTAATAAGTTTTCCTCCATCAAGTACCCATGCGTACTCTAGGACAGGAATTATTTGTAGGTATTTAGAAAATCATCATTTTATTGAATACTTGTGATGAAAATGCATATTATACTGAACTTTAACATATTTTACACTGTATTCTTGATTACAAAGTCCATCATCGATAATGTCATGATTTGACGTTTTCGAAGTCAGTTGAATCAGTAGGTTAAATCTGGAGTTCTTTTAGTAGGCCTTATTTGGTCCATAACATTTACCAAGAGAGTCTAGACCTTTTTTATAAACATTATTTTCATGCACCCCGGTATTATTCAATTGTAGTCAAATATATGTAATAAATTGCTTAGAAACAGAAACATGGGCAAGGGTACGAGGATGGCGACAAAGTATGTATACATTACTTTAGTTATACCTTTTTAAAAAAGCGATAGTTTTTTTTTTTATACTTAGCTGTGTTTTTTTTCCAAATAGTTGAACGAAAGGAAATATGCAGGCGATTTGCGTAAACTCGTTACATATACATACTCGCATTATCACAGTGACACGAGACCGCGCGTAAAGCTACATTTTATGTAAGTGTAAGGATATTATTGTTATTGTAAACGAGACCGCGCGTAAAGCTACATTTTATGTAAGTATAAGGATATACACTAACATTGTAACTTCGTCAATAATGTTTTTTTATTAAATTCCCAAATTTTGAATATTTAACCATCGCTCCTTGCATTAAAAAACCTCGCTAGTGTCGCGTGGTCAATGTTGGTCTAACAATTTCCGGTGAAGCACGCACTTTTCTCATGTCGGAGTTCTGCAATCATTCACTTTCTAGTCAGCCCGCGGGCTGACTAATTTAAGTTGGGAACTTCAAATTAAATTGGAATTCTGGGAAAAAAATAGACAGTCAGTGTTACGCAAATTCGAATAAGTTATGCAACTGGTTAGTTTCTAGGTCAAACTGCGTCGTATTAGAGTACTCCATGAGTACTGTCTGCAGCCACGGTCAGGAGTCCGCTTATATATCTTCCCGACTCTAAGTGAGATTGGAGAGGAAATATATTGGCAGTGGTTTGCAAAAGGTTATGTATCGAGAAGTGTTGTCGTCTACAAAGCCTGTGAATCCGGATTGCCTCATGGCTCTGTACTTGGTCCATTGTTATTTCTTATGTATTTAAATGATATAGCAGATAATATGCTAACATTCTGTAGACTTTTTGCTGATGATTAATAGTTTTCAACATGCTGCAATCAATGTACAAGATATGAAATTTAATCTAAATCAAGATCTTTTAAATCTAGAAATTTGGTCTAAGAAATGGCTTTTGAACTTCAATCCTTCAAAAACGAAAGCAGTTCATTTTAACATTAAAAAACTCCCTCATTAAAATTTCAAAATTCTGATTTGGAATTTGTGTCTTCTCACAAACATTTAGGTGTTATTTTTTCTGAGGACCTTTTTTGCACAGCTTATATCAACTCTATTATAGCAAATGCACAAAAGAAATTGGGATTAATGAAAAAACTCAAATTTAAACTTAATAGAAAGTCACTATCATTGTTATATACATTTCTACTTCGTTCATAAGGCCTCAGTTAGAATATGCATCTGATGTATGGGGCGGGTGCTCTTTTACTGATTCCGAAAAGTTAGAACAAATACAATTGGTTGCAGCAAGAATTGTCACAGGATTACCTATTTTTGCTTCTAGGGAGTCTCTTTATTTCGAAACAGAGTGGGAAACACTTGATAGTAGAAGGAAAATGTCCAGGCTGAAAACCATGTATAAAATTGACAGAAACTTTTTACCCAATTATGTAACGGACATTTTCCCAAACAAACGTGTTAATGCATCTAATTATTTTACAATGCACAAAACTATAGTATACCTAAATGTCGTTTACAATTGTATAAATCTTCATTTGTTCCTACTAATGTTAACAAATGGAATTCGCTTTCAATGGATGTCCATGAAAGCGACTCCATTCGCATTTTTAAAGAAAAAATACATATTTCTGTCATAAATCTGAAAGATGTTACCTGTAGAACAAGATCTGATTTTTTTTACTTATGGTGAAAGATTTTTGAATATTATTCATACTAGACTTCGTCATAATTGTGCACTAAATAGTGATATATTTCGTTG
>CM065925.1:9658109-9697566 GCA_033439105.1 Magallana nippona
AATCTTCGCTAGCTATGAGCCCTATTTTCCGGGAGTTAAGAAAAACTCGTACGGCGTTTGGCTAGCAAAGATTTTGAGTCGTATCTTCAGACTTCTAACATCTTTTAAGGATAGCATTTACTCAGAATAATAAAAAAAATCCACTGAAGATAATGAAAAACCATCTATTATATGTTATATATATTGTGGTTTATTTCTACCCCATCTGTGTGAGTTATTTTTCGACATGCAAGATAAATTTGTTGACATGCAAGATAGTTATGTCAACATGCAACATAATTATGTTGACATGCAAGAAAACTGTAATTTAATCAGACTTATAAAAAATCTCAAACAATCTCAAATATTGCCCAAATGTGACTTCCAACATGCTAGATGCTACTTATTTATGTTGACATGCAACTTATTGATGTTAACATGCAACTTTGTTATGTTGACATGCTAGATAAATGTTGCCATGCAACTTATTTATGTCAACATGCAACTTAGTTATGTTGACATGCGAGATGCAATCATTTTTTTCATTTTGCCTAATTTTTTATTTAGTTGCAATAGTCTAATGAAAAAATTAATATAAAAAACACACAAAACAGTTGAGAGATTTTTAAAAATTTTATTTCAGTTAGTCTTGTGATACATCAAAGTTAAGCAAGATATTTTTTTTTAATAAACGTTGTCCTTTTTTATCAGTTTTTCTTCCAAAAGGCAGTGATTTTTGCAACAAATAATTATGCATAAATATGCTCAACGCATTGACATGCCTTTGTTTAGACTCCTCAGATTCTGATATTGAGGTAGAAAATCAGATACTTACATGTATATCTTTAATAAAGAAATGTTCAGTTTGTATACATTTTTATCTCGCATGTCAATATAACTAAGTTGCATGTAGACATAAATAAGTTGCATGTCAACATATTTATCTCGCATGTCAACATAGATATGTTGCATGTCAACATATCTACCTAGCATGTCAACATAACTAAGTTGCATGTTGACATAAATAAGTTGCATGTCAATATATTTATCCTGCATGTTAACAAAAATAAGTTGCATGTCGACATAAAGAAGTAGCATCTAGCATGTTGGAAGTCACATTTGGGCAATATTTGAAATTGTTTGAGATTTTTTATAAGTCTGATTAAATTACAATTTTCTTGTATGTCAACATAATTACGTTGCATATTGACATAACTATCTTGCATGTCAACATATTTATCTTGCATGTCGACATATTTGACAGAAAAATAACTTGCACACATGGAGCAGAAATATGCCACATATTTATAGACCTTCAAAAAAGTAGGCCAATGACCTACTTTTTGAGCTAATGGCAATTGAATATTTTTTGAAAAATTTAGAAAAATCCCTTAAAATTTTACACTATTTTCTAAATTTTGAAAATATGACAAATAATTAAACTCTTTAAAAAATAAAATACAGTTTATGAATAGCAGTGACACTAAATAGATACATAGCATTAAGTTTTCAGTAATAATTTTTAAAAATATACCAGTCCATATTTTCTCTGTCAGTTTTCAAATCCCTACACATTTTTGATTTATTTATCGAAAAAAAATGAATGATAATACTAAAACATTTAGTATTAAACGACTTTTATTGACCTTATTCAGCTGGCATAAAATTTATATGAGGTCAATGATCGAAATTTTGAGAAAAATGTATTTTATCGTTTTTAAGCATATTTTGCAATGCGTGCCATGCGATTATCTCACTGAATAAGTGATATAAAACCAACAGAAAATATGCAAAATTAAAATATGAACTTTTAATATCATGGTACTGCCAAAAATGTTTTATCGGAAAAACAAAATTTGAAAAAATTAGTCCGAATTTCCGCCTTTTTGCTATAAGTCCAGTTTTGATTGAGCCTTATTCATTTGTAGTAAAAATATCGAATGTTATGTCAATAATAATACATTTCATAAATATTTTTGTGTTTAGAAATTAGAACAAAGTTTACTTATGACATTGAATTTTACAACAATCCGAATTTGAGAACTCAAACCCTGAGTAAAAAACTCCCTTAAGAAACAAAATCTTTAAAACAAATTCGGAAACAAAAGACTAGTTAACATAAGTATATAATATATAATTGTCAGAAATATTTAAATTTGCATATGCATGTCAGTATGAAATGAAAACTGGAATAAGTTGAATGAATGTTTATAGAAAGTTTGAGCAAAAATGAATATTCCATTAATAATATTAGTATTCTAAACACGTTTTTTTTTCATCAATTTCGTGGTTCCATGCTTTAAAATGTGTTCGTTTTACATGAATTTGATTACAATCAAATATGTTTTTGTAAATATACGATAAATGACATTTACAACAGATTCACAATATCTTTATAAAAGCTACAAATAAATGTAGATATAGATTCATGGATGGGTTTGGGTTTAGTTATTCTGTCCTGGGTTTAATCTGAATATATATGATTTTTTAAAACAATCATTGAAAGAAATATCACACAAAAACGTAATTTTTTCGTTTCCTATAAAATCGATTTCTTTATTTATTGAGAGTATGTAGTAATTGCCTTACTGATCTTGTTTCTTTCTCTTAAAACCATCCTTAGTAAGATATTATGACTTATATCCCCATTAAAAACTAACTTAATATAATATATATGATATATTACACCAACGGTATCAAGAGGCCTACTGGGAAATTAATTAAACCAATGATACAGCGTTAATTTGAGCTGCGTGGAAACCATTCTAGACAGTTGAAACTTTCCGCCACGAATCATAATAATGAATGTCACAATACAATGGGAGTGACTGCGAGCAATTTTAAACTCCGACATTAAAAATGCATCACAGTGTCTACAAATCAACCAGTCGTTTTATATTTCCTGAAGGATTGTTAAAGAAGAAAAGTGTTCTGTTTTTGCTTTCATTCATCACAAGTACATTTTACTGCAGAACATAAACGGCATTGCTTTGTTTTCTATGGAATTCCATTTTCACGTACTAGTAGGCATCACATACAAGTCATCATAATATATAACACTTTAATATAGCGCTTATAACCACGCCCAACATTATTGAGAAAAACATTATTTGTGACTATTAGACAATTGCGATGAGCTTCGTCTTAATATTTATTTCTTTGGTAAAACTTTCAATGAACAAAAGGAGTAGGCAATACTTGACATGTACCTCAAGACAAATTCTGTGGGAAGAAATCGTCGCAAACCCACGGTTTTGAGCCCACAAGCTCACTCACAGGATCGATGTGAATCACCCGTTGGTTTCCGACGATGTTCGGGAGGGGTTGAGAGGGACGATTAATTATGATTGTGTGAGTACCTTTCTGCTAATGATGGGATTCGGTGTATGCACTCACCTTTGTAGGATGAGCCGACTCGTATCCATCCCCACGGATCGACTTGTAACGAGATAGCCGCGTCACTGACAGCCCGGATACGGTATCCCACCGAGGACTGCTGACATTCTGGGGGTGAGGTAATACTTGGAAGTGCTATTACCTGTCCTATTACCGCGTCTGCCGGGCTCAATACGTAGGATTCCTGAGTGAAGTACAGGCCAACCACACCTACGTTGTTTCAGAAAGGTGTTTTATTACAATGTAATATAATTTGCGTTATAACCTTTGAAAAATAAATCATAAGACAATAACTTAAAATAACACTAATTTGATAACCATTCTCTTCGTCTGTATATCGGGTTTTCTCCTTCCTGTTTTTTATAACGTGTTTTTCCTGTACAATAAAAAGTCTATAATGATGATAAAATTTACTGAAGTTATATGAAATTAGCATGATTATTTTTAACCAAAACCTGGTTACATTGCCGATGGATACCAATAAAACAAAGTTTTACAAGTTCTGCATTTGAAAAGCATAACCAATAAATACACAACAAATCCGGAATGTTCGGCTTCGGTTTCCTGTGGTTTTCACAATTTTCATTCAATTTTCAATAATTGAATATCTTTATTGCGAAGTTGCATGAATCAAAGAAAATAACCGCATTTCTTTGCTACTTTGTTGAATGAATTCTTTTATGACATAATACCTTTCAGTGTTACAAACAAGGATGGTTTTATAAATATCTAAATTCCTAATTACACAGGCAGATAAAACCACGGGTTTTTATACATTTTTTTCCTTTTCTTGTACAACGAAGGTTGACCTAGATAAGTGAATTTTGCTGCGATTTTATGTTAAAGTACCCAAGACTCTTCCGGCAAATTGAGTAGAAACAGTAATCTCTCACTTGACAGAACTCTCCTAATGAACGCTAATTTTTTTTTATTTCAGAAATTATCAATAAAAAGGGAAATTCATTTAAGATACAGGTATATTGACAGATTTCGTTAGTTAGTGCGACCCTGCTTTGTCTCCTACCTTTGCCATAGTCCTGATAATTTCCGGAGCAATGATAGGATCAGGAAATGTGAACTTCATTCCTTGACTTTTACATTAATTTATAAAATCAGATAAAACAAAAGTTAATGGAATAAAAAACATCATTGGTCTTCAATTCCTTGCTTTGAGTCTGTAAAAATGGCAACGTAAAACGAAACTGAACAAACTGCACGTTTCAATTTGTCAAATTCGCACGTGCATTGCTTTCTGTTTGAGTTTTATTAATTCATTTATAGAAGTATACACCATGAATAAACAAAACTAATCGAATCAGTTGAGATTGGTTAACCAAATTAAACAAAAAGTGTCAACATACTCATATGACCTCACTCAAATAACAAAAATACGAGCTTTCTACAGGTTTGTACTGAGTAGAGGATCCACCCATGTTACAAAATGCATCAAAATTCTAAGGATCAAAGAGCTTATTGTATGATAAAATCATCGAATCGTCCTTAAGATTTCATTAGTATTTTCGTTCTCGAGAATCTAATATGTTTAGATATATAACTTCCTCATAGTTACCATCGTAGAAAACATTTAGTTGATATTCGGAAGCTCCAAAACTTGAATTTAATTTAATTCTTAAACCGTCTTTACAAGTTCCAATGCCTATTGCTCCTCAACAAAAAAGCCCCAATTTCCCCTTTCACTTTATCTTAAACACATTGAATTTCAGTGTTAGTCTAAGAGTACCTGAATACTGAAACCCCAAAGTGTCGATAGGAAATGAACTAAGATCGCCAAGGGCCGAAAGTACCGGGTGTGAAAATCAAAATTAGACCATACTGTGGGCGAAGAAATACAACATCCGAAGATAAATAGGCGATACAGAAAAAAATAATTACACGTAATTGTTGCAGATCTTGGATTCCACTGTATCAGAGAAAAATGGATTTTGGTGTCGACTTTTATAACTACATTCTTCAAAGCCCGATTAAGCTGATTTTATGTCTGTCGCCTCTACAACATGTTGATAGATTAAACGCCTGCAAAAGCTTATTTCTATCTAACGTGTCCCCCTTTTCCAAGTTTCCGACATTTTCTGAAGACAGCCACATTGATGGATCATTGTCCATCACAAAAATACACAACTATACAGAAAACAGAAAACTGAGGACTTCATAAAGATGTTAGAGATCCTAGCAGACACAAAGGAACCTGTCTATTTGCCTATGACACGTTGTGTATAAGATTTCGTCTTCGCCCATGCGTGGAAGAATTTCACTGATTACAAATTGTTATCAAAGACAGAGGAAAAGGAACAAAATTACTATCAAGATACCATAACAAAGAAACAGTATATCGCATTTAAACCAATTATCAAATCCATCAAATCAACTCTAGTGTTTTTATTCTGGATGAAGGATTAACAACGATTGACAAAATAATTTCACCATCGACATAAAGATTGAACTCTTTCCTACACACCCTTCTTACTAATTGTAAACATTAATTGTTCTTTTGTGGTAGAAGCCCCAGATCGGAACTGAAGAAATGAGACTATATTGTTTAATAATTGAAAAATCGAAACAATGTATAGCTTTTTTCAGTCAAAGTTTCTTCAACAAGAAAAAGAAGTCAGAATTATTATCAACGATTATCTCGATCAACACTTTGCTTCCAAGATATAATTCTTGAACGATAACGTTGGATTACATGAAATTTATAATTCTAAGTTTCTATATGTTCCCTTGTGATTTTCGATTTTTGTTCCAAGATAGGATATAGCAAGAATGTAAATTGCAAAATGTGCCTACTTAATGCGTTTGTCATTGTTCTGTGAAGAATTCTAATGTAATTGGCGCTCATTAATTCCTTGTGGTAACGTGCTCGTAGTGTTCACTTCCTCACTTCCTGTTAGTCGTAATTCATTTTGTTTACGCGTTTCTATGACAACAGGGAGAAAATGTTTTTGCACGTAATACAATCTAAAAATGAAACGACATGATTATACGATAAACATATTAATATAAGATATTAACCTTGCTCAACTGAGTTATGATATCTGACATCTGATCTGTGATTTTGAATAGTTTTTAAGACGAAACATTCTACATCTTTTAAGAATGTTGTGTAGTCATTAAAGCCCTCTTTACATCCACCTTTAAATTTATTTTTCTAACTTTAGGAAACCCCAAATTAACGTAGATGATAAGGAATTCTTGCCGAGAAGTAAGAATTTTCTAGTTTAAAATGGTAAATACTATCCATTACATTAACTTAGTCAGATTAGTCGGATGTTATAATAATTAATAAATTATGTGGTAGCCAAACCAAATTATATCATTCATATTATTTTACAATAGTGAAAAAAAAAATGAGAGGATGTTTTTACGACCGATACATTTATGCTGTCATCATTGCAGACAGAAATACTATTGATATGATAAGGAAAGATAAACTGCGGACAGAACATCAAGTTATAAAGTGCTTTTATTTGATTAACCACAATGTGATGCCATAAGCCTTCTGCTTATTTTTTTCTTGGTGTGTACAATTCGAGAGACCCGCTGCACTTACAAGGCACCCTATAAAACTGTCAAGGACAGAGACATGCATTGAGCAGTCGATCAACATTTAGGACAACAAAAACAACGGCTTAGCTTCGATCGTCTTTTTATTGGAAAATATGCTACTTGATTAAGTCCGTATACTTTGAACAGAGATTTCTGCAATTCATTTCTAACTTTTGAACGATAATGTTTCTACATTAGCTACTCTCTTTGCGCATTATCCTGAGACCTTTATGGACCTTTACAGACAGTCGGTTGGAGGTCCTCCTAGCAAAGTAGCAATAAAAGAGCAAGCCCGGGATTGGCCGATACCATCACAGCGATCTGATAACCATATGCCGCAAACACAGATAAACAATAGACAAAAAAATCTCCGCCGATTAAAAATATTCCTCAAATGGCTTTCAATTGATATAATATGCATTTCCAAAGGGCATGTGAAAAAAGCAGACTTCTTGCAATATAATGGAACAGCTAAGGTGCAACTGCTGCAGACAATATTAAAATGCTTCGTACACAAAATCGCTCAGCCCTTTCGTCCCTTAGTCGCATTTAGATGACAATTATTAGCGCTAGCTCTTATGGTTCTTTGAAGTGCATATATTTTGATACCACAACCGATTACGCTTAATAACGACGTATTACGATTCTAAAATATAAGATTATTTGCCTAGCCCTTCAAACAAATATCAAAACAAAATAGATGACCAAAGTACAAAATCTGTGCGACATCGCTGTTTATTGTGCATTGTAGGTGTCACTTAATTCTATCGCGATTGATGTAAGGATTTTGATGGTACGACTGTCTAATCCTGTACAAATGAGATCAATTGTTTTAATCTCAAATGGAGTGCAGAAAACATCATTTATAGTATACCGGTATGATACCGGGAGATATTTCTAGCAAATGATATCCTTTATTTCTTCATACCTGAATGATATATAATACCGAACGCAGCGAGAGGCGGGCGAAGCCCGCCTTGCGAAGCGAGGCTTAATGGTAACACGTATAAATTATATAAGAAAATCAGTGAAAATGAAAGTTGAATCAGGGGTACTAAGGGCTAAAACAAATATCTTGCAGCCCTGGGAGCCGCCATATTGACCGCCATTTCGTTAAGAAAAAGTTAGTTCGATCATTAAATGACGGGCACTTATCGATGTTTATTGCCCTAAACTCGATTAAAAACTTTCAAATGTTTCAACGGTCACACGGTTTACATATTATTATAGTTCTTGTCCCTGTGAGATAATATAAGGTCACTTTTTATAGATAACATCCCTGGTGAACTTGAAATTGGGAATGACATTCCGGAAGAGGAATTCATTTAAAGATGGAATGATGCGTCATTCTTAACGTAAATGAATAACTGGTTTTTGTGGAAATATAGTCTGGACAATTTAGTAGAGTATTGTATGTATGTAAGTGTATCCATTGTATGTTAAGCGCTGTGTCCCGGTTTAACATAGATTGGCGTTTTTAAATTGGATATTTGTTAGGAAGGTTTCAAGTATAGATAAGGGAAAAAAATATGAAATCGCTCAGTTCACGTGCAAGTATTCAGTCAACCCATTCCAGTAAGTCGCATTCGATGAAAATGTTTACAAGAAGAATTGGCTCTCAATTATGAACAGTTTATTTTAAATATTTAACCCAAAATATACACAGGTAAAGCCATAATGTCAAGGAAATCTTTTGCAAATTTTCTCTTCAGAAAAAAAACCAATTAGCTAATATTGCAGTAGGAAATGCTAATGCGGGGGGGGGGGGGGGGGGGGGGGGGGGGACACTACTGTTAAACACCGTTATCTAAATACTAGTAATTGACACGTTTCTTCCCAGTTCTTTTTTCCACATTTTTTTTCATTATAAATTATCACATACTCTAATTGCATTTACGCCAATCGTTATTCATTGACTGGCTATTAAATGAATGTTTTATTAGATAAAGGAATTGATCAGTGGGTTTAAGCATAGTAGAATATGGGGCAACTATCTCCAATCATATCTCGTTTATCTAAAAAAAATACTCATAAATTTAAAGTGTGAAAATAAGACCATATTGTTAACGATTGCTTGAAGAAATCCTACTGCCTCCAATTTTTTTTTCAAACCTCGAACTATAGTTTTAAAGAGTTTTTGGAATATGAATATCTTATAGTTGCATTGCCTTGGAAAATCTCTTGAGGAAAGTGTTGAAATGATCACTGGTATTTCGATATATAAAATGTTTACATATTGTGATTCTATAACATGTAATCCAAATTTGTTGTACAATTTTCATGAATCGTTTTTATCATTGATATAAACATTGCTTGATAATTTTTTAAAGAAGAGAAAAAAGAACTATTCAATCTCCTGAATAACAAAGAAGTTGAATTAACGTCAGAGGCATTCACTGAAAATAAAATTAAGGAAATTCGAACATTAATGCTTGATATCACCAAATAATAAACGCTTGTTGCATAATTACGATGCACATACTTGAACACGAATCAATTTGCACTATTTCACCGATTTCTTGATCAGAATTTCTGATTAATGTTTGGTTTTTTTCTTTTTTGCGATAATATCTTTAGCAAATATGCGCCGAGTACGTGACTATGACGTCAGCAATTTAAGGACGTTTTTTCCCGTTGCATGCCGTTCTTCTATTCGTGCATTGTAAATTGTTCAGATTCTATATAATCGCACTCCCTTCTGAATTAAACGAATCGCTATATTGACCCATGTATTGACTTAACGGTATCTACACTATTTGCTACCTGGTCAATGTACCATGTTTTTCTCTTTCTGATAATTGTCTTGATGACTGCTATTAGTTGTGACGTAAAGCGTTTGGTTTCTTGATACTAGAGACACAATGTTCCTAGGATTTTGCAAGCACCGTTTCAAGAATGCTGAGCATTGTGATACTGTATGTAAATGTACATTAAGGGGTTTTTTTTCATAGAGAAAGAGACATGACATATCAAATAGTTCATTTCATTTTTTTCATCTCTGACATTTGAAAATCATTTTTACAGAGAAAATTTAAAAAAATTAAAAGGAGAAGTACAATACGCAGTCAAAGACCCTGAAAATCTAATATCTTCATTGCTTTTTCTCTTCGAGTTGAAGCCATTGTCCGGATATCATTCCACTATGTTTACAAACCTCTTGTTTTGCGCAATAGTTCTACATGTCTTCGCATTACAACATTTAATATGGAAGAACCAGCACTATTATCACGTTGTATGTAATTGAAATATATCAAAATACAATTGCGACAGCTATCCTAATTGAGTGCCACATGTTCCGCAATAGGATATTTTGGCATATTGATCGGACTAAATGTTCATCCTTTTAGGGTGAAACTCTATAGGGCTCGTTCTTTCACCCGCACTGTTATTCAAACTTGTGATATTTCAAATATTGTCATGGGGGGTGACAGCCATAAATACGGTTCATTATTCTAATTGTATTAAATCAACATTAAATCATTACTATTGCCATACTCTGTTAGATCAAACTCTATTTTGGAGAGAAAAAATGGGATCTACTTACCCCGAAAATAGGAAAGAAGTATCCATACTTGAATTTTAAATGAATTGTGTAAAACCATTTGGATTGTGGTTTCACCTCACAGAAATAAATCGTTGTGCAAATGACATCCCCATAAAGAAATAGATAAAAGTGGCAATTTCTTTGAGTTTAAATAAGTTTCTTCATATCTCTCCTTGCTATATTTTGATAAAAGTATGACTGTTATTCTATTAAAATCTTCCAGGAAAAAAATTTATGTATCACAGATCTTTGCGATGTGTTTTCGGTAAACAATTTCTACATTTCTCGGAGTTCACAAAGCGGACATTTCATGCATGACAATCCGAACAAGACATAAAAAAGTCTCCACGGAGAGTAGTCCTACAGAAGAATCCTTTAATTCTTATGTCTGTAATATCCAGTCTGTGAATGCTTGGACAATACACTCTTCTTAGAAAAGTTCCTGATCCTCTTCCAACACAGTGCAAACTGTATGTATCGGGAAAATAGTTTTATTTTAGAGAAAAAGTGCAATTATTAATTTACGCTACGGAAAGACCAATTGTTCACTTTCAAGTTGGAGATTTAGCACTGCGTCAGTCTTGTACAGTCTTTCGATCCAACTTAATCAATATATCTTGCCAAGTGTAAAAATAAATAAAAGCTTTTTGTTAACGAAGAGAACGGGTACTCGAAGAAATGAGCATGGGGTATACACACATACACACACTATTTAGGCCTTGTTTTTGATTATAAACACAGAAATAAAACTGACGGTTCTGTTTTAATTCCACCCACAATTGCAAATAATGAATTACTATCTCCAGTTTTTATCGGAGAATATTAGCATTGGGACCACTCCGCTCTAGCATTGAGCTATAGGTTTTCAGCTAATTTCTAATATAGAGGTATTTTTGCTTGATTACAGTATTCGAAGTATGGGAGTATTGGATTTGTAATGGAGGCGGGTCGACTCTGGAGCACAAGGTGGCAATTGTTACACTCAGCTCTCGGCCTCGTGAGGGGAATGAGTTTTATTTGTGTTGGGTACATGACTTGCGATCAAGGGGGTCGGGGTAATTGATCCTTTAATTAAGAGACATGATAAGACAGATGTCGGTTGCTCGCATGGGGACACCACCGAAAAAATGCGTCATTGACCTATTGTGTTGAATGGACGTTGTGGATTTACAGCCGCACTCAAAAGAGCTACATCATTCTCCCGGGTGTAAGCACGTGCCATTGTTTTACACGATCAGATTCGGTTTATCACAAGGCCGGTCAAAGATTTAATGCTATGTAATGATTGAATTAAATACCTGTTAAAAGCTTTTTTCTGATATTTATCTTCAGTTCAAATTAAATGATTGTACGATTTACTCAATGTTTTTGGTGAACATATTGGAAAGTTCAAATTAAAGGGCAAATTTTCGCCACGGTGGGTCGATAATAAATTTGAGTAATTACTCTGCAAATTTGGGTGGTATGTGCTTGTCCTTAACGTAGACTAAGGGGTTATGTCGACTGACAGTATTAAAGATATAATTTCAAAATGAAAGTTTTGTTGATGGAATATGGAATTGTTTCAAATAAAGCATCAAATCGTATGGATACCATTCATGACTTTGGTCTTAAGACGTTTAGTATTGCAATGTGCATATCCCCTAGCAGTTTGACGCTGGATTTTTTAATTCAATGCTTTGCTCTTATTATTGATTTATTCAATGTAACCAGGTTTTAAAAGAAACACTTTAACACAAGTTGATGTTATCACACACCTTTCGGTAATTCGAAATAGAAATCTTTTATTCTCTTCGGGATAAGTTTTCAGGAAGAAACTGTTGAAAAAAGAAATTGGTCGGTGCTTCAGGTGTGAAATAAATAGGTTAATTTCAAAAAGTTAATAGCAACTTCAAATATATTGGCAAGTAAGATTATTTTTGGTAAGCCAATCTTGGCTGTTTCATGGATGCTAAATGAAGGTCTTTGACTCGAGGGTTAATTAGAGGGTTTATAAGGTAAGGTAATTTGCGCAACTCGATTCCACCTTTTCTTCGATATGCACTTGCTGAATCTAAACAGCAACTTAATTCTTTTAAAAGAAACGTTTAAACCAAATATTTAAATACATTGAGACATTTCATCGTATTGACACTATTTAAATAAGAAAATCAATTTAGCCCAAGTCGGCTACTAAACTGACTTAGTGACATATGGTTGGCAATTGTTCTAGCGGAAGTTATTTTCCCGTCACAATTTTAAGTGTTATGCAAACAATCTTTCAGGTAGAAATGAAGTAACGAATAGGAATCCAAAGAATTAAGACCCCTTTTTGTCAATATGTATAAAACACTGCGTCTTCCAGGAGAGGGAATTTTTCTCACTGATGAATTTCAAGATCATGACATGTTTTCCTGCTTTCAGAGGCTTACTTAATCAGAAAATACATTGATTTCGTCGATGCATTGGACGAGGTCGAAGCTTTTGACACAGTTTAACTGTTCATTCTGGTGTTTCTGTCCTTTAGCAAAATTTAAAATTGTAAGCAAAATTAACTCACAAACAGAAATGACCAAGAAAATTCCTGCATAATTGACCTTTATTTTTTAAACTTGAAAAACTTATTTCATTCTACCATAGTCAAATTAACAACACAAAAAACTTATTCAACCCAATATTTGTTGTGCTTGCGGGTTTTGATCATGGATATTTACATGCAATTGTTGAAAGACTCAGTTATGTGTCGCCGAATAATTTTATGAAATAAAGAGATGAACTCATTCTTTATATAAATGTTTGCTATTCTAATTCCCCATTTAGCGCCGAATCCTTTAAACATTTCCGAAGTCAAAATTAGTCATCGTCTTGAAGCGCCGTTTCCTTTTTGGTTGATGGTATGGTATCTCTTTAAGTTCTAATGCTCTATTTCAAAAGCAAGATTATGGCTTTTCTTTGAACGCCATTCCGTTAATATGAACGACAAGGTAGGCATCATAAACTCAATTTTTTGTGGAATATTGGTAAAACAAAGGAGGAACAATATATCGCATTTGACGTTCAATTTTCTTAAAACCCATTTTAGTTATAACCAGAAATGGTGAGCAGAGAGATACTAACCTAATTCAGATTTATTCTTCAGGGAATGGTGTTTTCTTGAAATAATAAAAAGAAGGGGGGCAATAAAAATAAATGGTAATTGAAAAATTCTATAGTTTTGTAATACGTTTTTTACGTCATACTTAGTGGAGAATACTAATATACTATCTAGCTGTATGCCAAATAAAACTATGAGAAAGTAGCAATAATGTAGTTTTTTCTGGTCTATGGCTTGATTTGAAGAATTTATAGTTTTATAAGGGATTGGAGAGTATACAAATCTAGTGAATTTAAATGCATTATAAACCTATCAAATTGAAAAGCAACATCGGCATCAAGCTAAAGATGGAGGTGTGGTAGATCAATTTCATTTCCATTTATCACTCGTAAGTTGGGTATATATTTTATGCAGTATCAATCACATTTCATTTAATTCATGCAAATCCCCGACTTTTAGTGTGAATGACTGTGTCCAAGAATAAGATGAGTAGAGTCGAATTAACTATTTTATCCCAATAAATATTTTAAAAAATCAAATCTAAGAGCATTTCCTAATTTCAACCAAAAAAGCGCATGCAGAAAGCGGAAATTAAGTCGCGATTCAACTTGAATGTAATAACCGTCTGATAAACACACGGAAAACTACTCCATTGATCAGCCATTCACCATTCTATTAATGGAAAAAAGTTTGTGTGTGCTTAATTGAATTTTCTCGATGCGTTAAAAATCTATCCTCAGATTAAGCACTACGTACTGTTTTTATTACAGGCGATTACGGATTCCATTTAACGATAGAAGTTTAATTAATGATAGCAAAGCATGAATAAAACTAATCTCATCCGTTTATCAACCATTCTTTTTTTCACATTTTAGCTTGGTTACTAACGTAGAAAATACAAAAGGTTGTTTCTCGTTCCTACATTACTGATGAGGATGAAGGTGCATACGCGGATCTAAGGGGGGGGGGGGGGGGGGTCCGGACCCTATTGGGGAATAGGGTAAAGGTCCATTGTCATCATAATATTTCCAAACTGTGTCATGATGTTATGATGGTATAATTATCTTGTGAATTGCAATGGTTTAAAGTGCACTTTGTTTTACATACTGAGTATTTCATAAATGGCCACAGAATCATTGAGGGATGTTTGGAAGTCTATAAACCTTTTCAGTTGGTTTTAAATTAAAATTTTTATCACGTCGTGTTAATTGTGTCACAAACCGAATTTTCAGTCAGTCTAGCCATTGATAAACTCGATAACCTTTACTGTTTCACATCAACAACATACCTGCTTTTACTTCCACCCTGACCCTAGGCAGACATTCTCGGGAGAAATACATGATTATACCGACGTTTACAAAGAACCCGGATTAACGGATTAACGTCAAACAGGTAGACAGTGCAATCGAGAAGTCTTCGATTTTCATTGCGCCATTAAACATTATATTGCACGCAATATCTTCCTTATGAATATTTATTAATCAAACTAAACACAGAAGCACGATCAACTTATACATGTATACCGTTTATAAGACCCATATACCCATACACATAGACTATACCGAGTTTATACCAAGTTTATATATGTGGTAACGTCAGTGACTTCGCGTAAACGTTTGATTGACGTTGATGAAACGCAATTCCTTAAGGTTTTTAAAAAATCTTATATATTGAGGAACTCTTTAATATTGGTAAAAGTCTTTGAAACATCATTTAGCATTTTCTGTCCTAAAATCAGTCATGAGAAGGACAATAATAATTTGCTAATCGATAGTTTAAATCATGAACAGTTTGGGAAATTCAATGTAAAATGTAAAAGTGAGTTTTCTAGTGATGTTTTAAAGTTTTCTAAGCCTGGTATATAGAATCTGATCTCTGCGATAACTTAAATTTGGAAGGGACGGATTTTGTTTCGAGGCAGAAGAGAAATTATTCAAGACTTTGGTAGTTGATGAAAAAAATGAGTTTTGGTAGTATGTTGTGTTGCATTTGACCTGAGTGATACATTCTGCATTTCTAGTAGGATAATTGTAAGTATCGCTGCATCTCGGGGGCAATTAGGCTGGTGAAATAAGGTGGTACGAGACCGTGGACCATTTTGTGATACTGCAAAACTTTGGGCATGGTTGCGGTGCTTACTTTGAAGGTTTTCCCATCCAGTTCTTTGTAAAGATCTTGGATGCTGCTTAACTTTGTTGTTCCTGTGATTTGAGTGCTTCAATATTAATGTGTTCTACAAATACCATACAACATATGTATAAACAACACCACCGGTAGCGAAGAAGTACCGTTTTGTAGCATAATATTAATGCAGATAACTTCATTGGATATTAAAGTTGTCCGAGTATCACACTACGTCATAATACGGATTTTACAATATTGGTTCGACTTTTACATAACGTTTTAGATACCCGGTATTGATTTTGCTCTACATCGCTGTTGTAAACAATAGCAATAATAAGCAATTAGAACGGTAATATATGTATTCTATGAGAGATAGAAATGATTAATGTTGAGAAACTCGATTCTGTTAAAGTAAAATGAAAAACGGAGTTTCTGATTAACCAGGATCTCAGGTATGCTTATATCTTCTTTGTTTTGTCCCCCCCCCCCCCCCGATTTTTTTTTCTTTTACTAAAACCGGTTTAAATTTAGAGACAGAAGCTATTTCGAATTTAATCAATCGTCAATTAATTTATGTTTAAATGATATCTAACATTGTTAACAGATCTAAGCAGAAAACTGTAACGATACATGCACCGCATTTTTTGTATTCTATTTTGATACACCAGGTCCATAAAGCGTACTTACTTACAACAATTTGCGCAAAATTATTGATGAGATATGGCTAAAATAAATGTCTATACTCTATTTTGTATGTCCAGTTCTGGTTTCCTTCCCCAAAATTGGTAACTATTTTTAGGAAAAACGGACGTCTGGAAAATTTCATCATTGTCAATAATTTTCGTAAGGGGGTACACCCGTCTGAGAGGTGATAACAAACAAACTAGCATGTAAACATACATATTTTCTTTTGTATATGTATTGATAGGATGTATATCTATCATTTAAAGCTAAGCTTTTAACATCTTCACAATGTCAAGGTTTTGTGATTACGGAACTCCACACAAACCCTTGACATAAGTCGCTATTTAAAAGTCGGGCTCACGCTCAACAATACGTAATAATTCTAAAAATAAAACGTCCAATGAAATAACTCCTTTTGAAACGTAGTTTGGTTTGAGCACAAGGATGGCAGATCTCGAACGAAAAATTTGCGAAAAATTCAATATTAATTGTCTCACTGAAAATCAAAAGCTCGCGATATCAAGTTTAATAGATAATCAGGATGTATTATAATTGGCACTAAGCACATTTGACATACGTATGGTGACTTTCTATCGTTTTCCAAAGGTATGCAACGTATTTATAACTTCAGAGAGCTGTTCTAACACAGTGAACGATCTAAAAAAAATTAATAAGCGATATTTCTTTAGGTTATTATCCATACAAATGCGACAAGAAGATCGAGAACTTGCTATTTTCTAGGATCAACATGTGCGCAGTGGCATTTGTTTACATCGTTTCTGATATGAATGAGAACCGCATTCTGATTAGCTCCAAATTGAGACTTAGAACCAATGAAATACGACGGCCTGAGCCCGACTTTTAAATAGCGACTTATGTCAAGGGTTTGTGTGGAGTTCCGTAATCACAAAACCTTGACATTGTGAAGATGAGCTTTTAATGATTGAGCCCTTTTAATGCCGAGTATAGGACTACCTTAAATTGAGTTTAGAACGAATACAAACACAGTAAAAAGACCTTCTATGGCTTGGTAAGAAGAAATGTGAACTCCCATCTAGGTGATAGGTGGGTTGAATTGTAGATGTAAATACAAATGTACGTAGTGGAACGAGCCAGAGTAGGTATTAACAGGTAAACAAAAACACAGTAGACGTGATCAACATGTACAAAACACACATCCTTTGAATTACGAACTACTAATAGGAAATAGGAGGTTGCACAAAAACACAAAAAATATATACAAAAACGCCATTGAGAGTAATACATGAAAAGGTGAACGATTACTAATAAATCTAACACATAATATAATGCAAATATGCTGTATTCACTAAGGCTATTAACAATATTATATATGTATATGATGCAATAATGAGATGAGTTCACATATTGTTATTATACACAACTCAGTTACTTGAATTTCAGGCATCTTTATATTCGATGTTGGTACTAATTCGGACAAATATTAAGAGCGCAGACAACGACTCACCGGGGGACAGTACGTGGCCGAATGGGACAAGGTCCGATTCCGCGCGTATGAAGCGTACTCTGTCAGAGTTGTCCCTGACGGAGATCTCGATGACCATGGTTTCTTTATCTTGTCGTTACGACACAACTGCCTCCACAGATGCAGTAGTCTGTCTCTGTATTTTGTGAAGTCTTTGCTTACTGAGATTCTCTTGGTTTGGACGTTGTTCTGGAATAGTTTGGAACTGCGTAGTGTACGGAATTTGGTGTCGACCGAATTGACTCTCGCTATAATTTGTCTCTTTGGGTTTCCAACGCGGTGCGGGTTTATAATCTCATTGGGGGGGGGGGGGGGGGGGGGGGGGGGGGGGTTAACTTTAGCTTTTGAGGTCGCTTCTAGTATTTTGGCCTTGGTATCTTCTGAACTGGATTCAGGGATGCCAGATAACCTTATAAGTGGGCGTTGTCCATACTGCTCTGGCTCGTCTAGTTCTCTACGAAGATTCATATTTTCTATTTGTAGTTGTTCGACTTGGTTTCGTAATGTCTCAGTCTTATTCTCGATCATGTTTGAATTTTCATCGCGGAGGGAGTCTTTGATTGCCTCTTTGACCGCCCCTGATATTATTTTTGTGTCATCTTCCGAAATAGTTAGCCGATGGACGATGAAGATGATGGTTGACCAGCAGGTGTTGTGTTCATAACACTTTCATAAAGGGAACCTTCTTATGATATTTTGGGTGATCGATCGACCTCAATTAATGATTTAGAGAAATCTTGAAACTTGCTCTTTTTTTCTGTGACTCAGACATACGGTTGTTAGGCGATTAAGGTTATGTGATAGTACAATGTAAGTAACAACATATGCCACAATCATTAAAGGCATTCAAAGTTGAGCTATCAAGTGAATTCAGCAATAAAAAGTATGTCTGTTTTACTGTATTGTTTAAATCGAATGGTATACTCGTCACATAACACGGTCATTGATCGGTGAGTTGTTGTTAGAGCGGGATAAACAGACAAATTATCAAAACTACTGTTTTTGCTACATTCTTCAGTTGAATTTGATGTTATTATGATTAACCTATATTAAGTGTTAAATTCTACGTTTCTCGATTTCTTACCGTAAATGTTATAATTGACGTATATGCTTTTAATTAAATTACATCTTTGGTATTAAATAAAAAAATCCACAGCAATGAAAACCATCGTTTGACATTACACCATATAATCTTATTTGCAAAATACCGATATATCTAACAAGTTGGTGTCGCAATAGACTCAGTTACTTATATCTATGGAAAAGTACAGATGTGTACGGGAAGACCTAGTGCTTTTAGGTAAGTTACGGCATAGTGATTGTATTAACTGGCCATTTTTCTTCGATAAAATGCAAATACTTTCCATTGACTATTAGTGCGGATGACTTGAAGCAACAATTACTTTTAATTGCTCCCTCTCCAGAATGCGGTGTCTCCCGGAAGCTATTTGACATCTTTTTGTGACGAAATACCTAAGCGTACCTTGCTTGTTGCTTGCTTTATTTAAGCATTGAATGCTTATTTTTGGATGTCGTCGGTCCTGTAACACACCAAGCGGTGCAGACAAATTGAATACCGCGCGTTAGTGCGGTATGATAATTTGTCTGCACCGCATGGTGTGTTACAGGACCGACGACATCCAAAAATAAGCATTCAACGCTTATATTTATATTCATACTGATGTCTATTTTTATGAAATATATGTGTATTGTCGCTGTAAAGCCATTATATACGCTCTCAGTCAGGGATATGAAACATACATGGATCAGCCATATTAACATCTTTTTTAGTTCGCTTCCGCGACTAAAAATATAATGCCAGAAACTTTGTAGAGAAAAATCTTTTTTTATGAAGGAGAAGATATAATTTAATTATTATTTTTCAAAAAGACATATCAAATTGGTTATGTAAGATTGAATGTTTTATTTAATCTTGCAAAAATAAATATACTCAAAACACATGAAGACGTTTATATTTGTGCACATGGCGCATGCATTATCAAAGTGTATTCATAGAAAATTGAACGTCGCAGATTTCCAATGCAAACATAAGGGGAAATATACACTGAATGTAAATATACGTATACTTGTTTCCTATCATATCGCGGGTTCTGTGGTATCGCGGTATTTCTGTTTACGTATAGTAGCACGCGCTGAAATTGACATTTGACGTCGGGATCTGTTTAGACATAGTAAACAGAGGCACGCTAAACATCACTGAAGTATATGATAGAGGAAACTCACAATAACATTAGTTTCTGGAAACATGTATGTATTGATAGATTTTTCGACAAAACTATTTAACTACCGCGATATCATAAGACCTGCTCATATATGTGATAAAAAAATTATCATTTCTTGAAATGAATAAAAATTGAAAATAATTTTATTGAATGACTTTTTACTAGTAATTCGGTTGGCAACAAATGTACATTATTATGTACATGTACTAAGAACGGGAAGTCTGTTTACAAATCCAGACTTCATACGTTTTTAGTCGTCAATCCTTGGGGTTTTTTTTAAATAAAAGCAGTCGGCTTTGAATTCATTTGCAATTTTATCTGAAGAACGGGATTCTGCAAATATGCTTTTTTATGATCCAAACACTTTAATTTTTACATTTTATGTATATCTTAAAATAGCCATAGGCGTAGTTTATATCATATATTGAATCACTGTCATAGTGGAATGGTGCAATGACGAAGATGATAATCTACACCAAAACAAAAGGTAACACCCTAAGGTGGATCACTCATTAAACTGTGCCTTTATACAAACTGATTCATTCACTAGTAAGTATATTTTACTCTTAAAGTATGCAGCAATACGGATATTTGTAAAATCTTCTTGAGTTACTCATAAATGTTCATTTGATTGTCTAAATTCGTGACATTGTATGAAGAATTGGATAGATAACCCGCAGATCCCATGCGAAAAAATTCCATTTATTTATAATTATTAAAACAGCCAGTTTGTGCCGATTTGAGAAACTTGTCCCATGGATGTTTAAAGCAGTTACCGAAGCAAGAAAACGTACATGTAATATTCGCTTTTGGTTTTAAAATTTGCTTGGCCTAATTTCTATCGGAGAATTTCCCAGAATTTCTATATTTTTTTATAATTGTGTAAGGTAAATCCAGAAAGTTATGATTTATTGGACAATTTTTATCTGAACATTCAAATTCATAAAGAAATCGGACAACATAACTAAGATACAATGACCTTTGAACTTGATGCTTTAAACAAAATAAATTAATCAAATCAATCCTTTTTTAATAAATTAAATGAATTAAAAAAGCGTTACCCCTTCTGCACAAGGTGTTATAAATTGTCCTCTGTTTCTCTAAAAAGTAAAAGAATGAGGACACCAACATTGACAAATTAAAAAAACAAAATCAGGACACCTTCCTAAAACTTCCTATTGTTTAGGGTCATAAAATCCTAGGGTCCTAACAATTAAGCAGTGGGTCGCATCAATTAACTTTATTTTATTAAATATCTGCGACAATTGGCACTGTTTCCATACAATTATTGCGTGGTCTTTAGACAAGCTTTTTGCAATTACTTTTGGAAAAAATATCACTGAGAGAACATCAAAAGAACAAATTACATCGCTAGAGCTGCTGGGTAGGCTTTAAAGTCAAGGAAGGAATAAGGAGTGTTCTATGTATTCTGTGTGTAGCGCCGTAGACAGATTAAAACAGAACTATCCTAAAAGAAATAAAGCAGAAATTTATTTTCCGCACAAAATAAACTTTTCCTGTTTCATTTTTAGATTGAGAAATCCCAAAAGTCTTTAAAAGACAAATAGGGAAAATCTAAAAACCCTTTATGATATGCTTACCCTGGTGCAATTCAATCTTTTGATGAATTCTGATGTATATTGTTAGGGAAATGGCAAATAGTAATAGGTTGCATTTTTTTTAGTATTCTAGTATCTTGTATTTTTTGTTAACAGTAAAACATCATTAACTGTTTATTTTTCATTTTCTTTCAGCTCTATTGTAATTAAATTTATAGTACTGTTGTAGTTTATTTATGTTAGTGGGCATCAATTATTCTGGGTTTAGTAAAATTAAAAGTTTCGTATTTTCATAAGTTTGTTTGGCGAGAAAATAACAATTGGAATTTTAAAATGATACCATTAAAAGAGGTTATTGACGTCCTAAATATATAAAATGGTTTAAAACGGGGTAAACATATATTAATTCATTTCAATCGTTTTTATAAACCGGAAACGTTTACATTTTGGATCTTGTCACAGATTTTAAGATACCCTATATCTATGAGGCATAATTAGGCTGTGTTTACATTTTTGGTGAGATATTGAATTATTATTGAATTATTTTATGATCAGTGATTTTCTTCCTTATTTCTAGACCAATCTTACACAAGAAAGCATTGATGTAACCATCAAATGTTGCACGAGAAAACTCATAATTAAAAATATTCTAGGTGTAAACAAATATGTTAACAATTTATCTTTTGCAATGCCACCGCAGATATATTCAGTAATGTGTACATCACAGGAAATCTTTCAAATCTATTTTAGTTAATTACTAATCTTATATAGGATAGATAAATTATAATATCTTTCATAAGAATTTAATGATATTTTGTTATTTTTAATTAATTAAAACTGACAGGAAATTCGTAAATACGCATTATTCCCCCTATCATCTGTTCATCTACCGCCTTTTTCTTATATCAATTGTCACGCTTGCTATAGAAATTTTGTCTGGAATCTTGGGCACCAGACAGCGGAATTCAAAATGTGGATGTTTTATTTAAGGAAAGATGAAAAAAGGTTCTTTGAAGAAAAAATTTATTTATAACTCTAGATACTGATTAACTGGCCTTTTTAATTACTACATTACGTTCTAATGCATGTACGTGTTAATTTTCTCGAACATTTATTTTAATGGAGAAGTTTTAATCAACTCCAACTCCCAACCCAATCCATTTTGAAACACTAGTGCTTAATTAACAGTACCTAATAAATTTAAACTCATATTTGGGTCATCATATTCAATATGTAATGAATTCTCCCTTTTAATGAATTTAAGCTTACGTTTAATTCGGTGGACATGTGCAGATAACACACACTTTTAACAAAAAAAGCAGCCAAACTATAGTACAAGTAACAATTTAATTAAAATTGTTTTGCAACAGATTGACATTGACTATATACATACCAGAACCGTTTAACAAGAGTTTGGACTTTGGGCAATGTGTGACCAACTCTGATTTGATGAAGGCGGGGTCTACTCATGGTGTACTGTCCAGTATATGAATACATTGAACGCAATGACATTCGTCCAAGGATGTATATAGCAGATCTTCCGGTTTTAATCGTCTATGAATATCAATGAGCTTCTCTTAGCATCTTTACTAAGATTAGCTTAAATGAATTTTCTGATCGTTTAGAATTAGGGTACGGAAGCCCATTGGTGCCAGGTGAAAAAATATTTTATCTGGCGGCCGCCAGATAGTTTTATTTGGCGACCGCCAAATTATTTATCTGGCGGACGCCACATAATTTTCTGGCGGTCGCCACATAATATATGGCGACTGCCACATAATCTTCTGGCGGTCGCCACAAAATTTGTTTTGCAAAAAAGTGAGTGTTATTGTATTTATATTTGGTTTAGAAGATGGATGTTGACTGAGCCGTTGCTTTGTATTTTCATATTGGGCACACAAGGCACAAAGTAACATCTAAATCATTCTAGATTTGAACAAAGACTAAAGTACATTCCACTCCACCAGTGTTTGAAAACTTAAGCTCTGCAATTAAAATTTGGTGTCAAAATTCAGAAATTATAAATATAACTTATAAATTAGAGTGCATCTACTAGTCCCTAAAAGTTCCCATTAAAACATGCGCACGCATCAGGAAGCCAGTTTTTATCTGGCGGTCGCCAGAAAATTATGTGGCGGCCGTCATAAAATAATGTGGCGGTCGCCAGAAAATTATTTGGCGGCCGCCAGATATTATGTGGCGGCCGCCAAATAATTATCTTTGCCGCCAGATAAAATATTTTTTTAAGTGGCACAAACGGGCTTCCGTATTAGGGTGGTATGGGACACTTCCATATTGTGACGTACTTCTTAGCGAAATGAAGAATAAAATCAAGATTTATTTTATAAATATTTTCTACCAAAAATTATTACCTAACAGCGTAGCGAAATGTGTAAGAGCGTTACCTACGAATCTCTACGCCATGAGTTCGAATCCCGCTCACGGTTTCATAATTTATACCTTTCCAATTTTTTAAAACTAATTTTTTGGTCAAATGATGTACAATTTGAAAATTTTAAACCGGTGAAAGTATTTTGATTATAATGTACTTTCATTCACATTAATATCGATAGGTGTCCCATACCACCAGAGCATAGTATTGAAATGTAATTACTGTCGAAAATGTGCGATGCTTTGAGATGGCGCCACTTGCGTTGGTTAACATTAATAATAGCAAAGTAACAACACAGACGAATCTCAAATGAATTTAAGAAATAGATTGGATATTAATGGATCTAGCTGACAAATTTAGAGCTAGTCGTTTGACCAGCAGTGAACCCGAAAACTATCTGAAATACATTGAAAATAATTGACCAAATGATTAGTTGAAAATAACCCTTTATTCATTTGTGTTTTGAGTTGTCCTCTCAAAAGTGTAAGATAGCAATATTGCAATAAAGTGGGTTTTTTTTTTTAGGTTTCATTAAACGTCTTCAAATGGGATCAAAGGGGCATATTTTGGACGCTAGTTAGATGTCCTTTCGATTGTGCCATAGCATCCAAACGCTATCTGGATATTTAATATATGCATTAAACAGTTTCTTTTAAAATAAGGAATGGGTGACTAAT
Organism: Magallana nippona; assembly: GCA_033439105.1. Taxonomy (NCBI): domain Eukaryota; kingdom Metazoa; phylum Mollusca; class Bivalvia; order Ostreida; family Ostreidae; genus Magallana; species Magallana nippona. The sequence continues at coordinate 9,682,849 of CM065925.1, forward strand.
GACAGGAAACTACTAAAATTGAACTAAAATGAATTATCTTTTTCGTTCCTAAACAAGTTTGAATGTACTTCATAACGGGTCACCTACCATGTGTCGAAAGCCCAACTTCTAATTCTGCATTGTGCATGCAAAGTTTACCAAAATCTGATCATGGTACAGCACGTTTTATAGTCTTCAGATCGGCATAGTTGACGTTTCTATCACATTTCTTTTATTTTTCTTTGTAAAAAATTAGCTTTATCTATTCAGATTATAGTTGATAGAATATTAAAATATTAAGGTCTTAGTTTTGGTGAAATAAAGTTTAGTTCATACTTTTCGAGGACATCAGATTATCAGTTTTATTTGGTCACAGCTGAAGATTTCACGATGACGAATTTGATAGTAATAATTTGGAATTTGTCAAAATTATTACATGTACATCTAGATGATGTTTCTAAGAAGTCGTGTGAACTCTAAAGGAATGGGATACTAGAATAGATTCTTCAAACGCCATCTATATAGACGTTTACGAAATAACAATGACGTCGCGATCAGAGTAACTCCAAACTATTTTATTTATAGAATAAATGTGTCTTCTTGAGCAAAAGGTGGGAGTTTATACATTATTATCAATCATATTGTGTAATGATTTTAAAATTCTTTACATCATTTGAAGAACCACCAAAAAATAAAACCAAAACCAAAACAAAACAACGTCAAAACACAATGATCATTCTAATCAGATTGCATAAACAATGCAATGCACCATATTTACATTCAGTGTATATTTCCCCATATGTTTGCATTGGGAATCTGCGACGTTCAATTAAACAATGAAATGTTTTCTTTGGTGATTCATGCGGGATATGAAGGTGGCGACATTGCAGAAAAACTTCACAACTCGCGTTAGCGGTTTATGTAATTTTTTTTCTGCAATGATCGCTACCTTCATAATCCGCATGAATCGTCAAAGAAAGCGTGTTATAGTTTATATTTACATCTTTCTTTTGACAAATTAATAATAAAAAGTAAAAAAAATAACCAAATTATTGTTAATGTACACGAAATAATCATGATGATATTAGTCTCAAATTTCCATTGGAGAAGATTTATATCTTCTATAAATATAAGCACTAAATGCTTATTTTTGGATGTCGTCGGTCCTATAACACACCAAGCAGTGCAGACAAATTATTGTACCGCGCTAACGCGCGTATTCAATTTGTCTGCACCGCTTGGTGTGTTATAGGACCGACGACATCAAAAAATAACCATTCAATGCTTAAATGAATTAACTATAAGTTTCGGTAAGAAATAGAAGGAATCATACTCGGTATATGTAAATATTTTCCTATGAAAACACTTGACCTATTCACAGCGCATGAACACAAATATAAACGGCATCGCGTGTTTTGATCATATTTATTATTGTAAGATTAAATGAAAGGTTCAAACTAAAATAACCAATTTCTTATGTACTAATGAAAAATAATCGTTAAATCATATCTACTAGTATTCGTTAATAAAAAAGATTTTTCTCTACAAAGTTTCTGGCACTATATTTTTAGTCGCGGAAGCGAACTAAATAACATGTTAATTAATATGACTGTTCCATGTATGTTTCATATCCCTGACTAGAAGCGTATATAATGGCTTTAAACGTCGATACACAAATACTTTATACAAAAAGGCTGTGCAGACAAATTATCATACCGCGCTAACACGCGGTATTCTATTTGTCTGCAAAGACATGGTATGTTATAGAACCGACGACATCCAAAATTAAACATTCAATGTTTAATTAATTGTGAATTGTTATCAAACTTTAAATGTTCTACACACGATAAACAAACTGGCTTCGAAAACGTCCTGCGTAGAATATTCATTCATTTTTTTCCATCCCACACTGTTTAATCCAGTAGAAATAATCGCCTGTCAGCGTTATCTTGTATTTATTGCTTTATTGAGCCATTGTACGGGTGGAAATGTCGAGACACACATTTGGTACAACTGATAAGTAGTAAAGTGTAAGCATGGCAGTCCAGGGAACCAATCCCAGGCCTGCAATGCTACAGTCTCTGTTTTGTAAGAAGTTATCAGATTGGAAACTCGGGTGTGTTTGAAAGGTGAAAATATAAATACGGCGAACTGAAGGGAATGTTCTGTGAATACAAAGGAAGCAGGGTACGTTGAACAGAATGTGAGGACCAAAAGAGACGGCCCGGAGACTGGTTATGGAGAGGAAGAAACGCATTAGGGTTGTGGTGTTGGGATAAGGATAATAAATCAGTAGTTTATGCTTACGTCAGAATTTGTACACATCTGGTGATAGCAAGCACGCAGAATATAAGACTTCGTCGCATACTACTAGTATTGTTTTTCAAGCATATACTAAAAAAAAAAAGTTTCAAAAGTTTTTTTTTTGGGGGGGGGGGGGGGGGGGCAATACGAATTTCTAAAAACCATTTCAATCCTCTCAAACCGAAGAATATAACCATGACAAGAGTTTATCCATCACCACCACCATGTCAGACTCTGGGGGCTCTTCATTGTAGTAATTATATTTAAACCTGTAGTAATTATATACAAACCTGTGAATTATCGTTTAGTTTATGATCTTTTATTTGTTTGTTAATTTTCTAGTACACTACGTAAGGTTCTGAACTTGTTTACTTACACTCCGTAAAAATGTTAAATAGCTGATTGGTTTTCTCTCAGTCTCAGGGACCATAAATAGCTGATTGGTTTTCTCTCGGCTCAGTGACCATGACTTGATATGGTTTGAGCCGCTTTTACAGTGGAGATACAGAGGACACTGGAAAGAGATTTTCCTTACGGAAAACACCGGAAAGGTTGTACATTTTCCACCTGGAAAATAGAATTTTAAAAATAATTGAAATACGGGCCTGAGGTTAAACGAATTTTATATAAAATACATAATTATATTAGAATATAAATATATAGGTGTAGTTGCAATGTACATGTAAACGAAATTTGTTCAGAAATACATGTATGAGTGGGAGTTGTAGCGTTATTAAGTCTTTGGTAATTTGTAAAGTGTTGGTCTTTGATGAGAGGGTTTATTCTGCTATGATGAAACACTCGATGAATCTCTTTGCTTTTGCGCCAAAATCGTAAGTTTGGGACTTGAAAATATCAATCTTAATTATGTTTTTTTCCTTTCAATACACATATAACATGAAGAAAATCAAATTCAAATGTCAGATCACTGAATCGAGCCGGGGGATAGTGACCGGATTGATAATTAGATTGGTTTTTCGGAATAATAACGGGATAAATGAGTCGGTTGTAAAGTAATGGTAGGTCCCGGAGCAAACTGTCAAAAGCTCGGACTGATAAAAGCTCCACTGCGGCATTCGTCGATTCTCAAAGTGATGGGAATTAGAAGAGTTTTTATAGTTCAAAGCTGAAATGGCACAATCTGGTGACGCGTTATTTATTGTAGCTGTGACAGAGTAATGGATCCAAAGGTTCAAGTAAAGCCGTGTCCGATTCGGAATTTTTCGCTTATATAAGATATAAGATTATATAGAAATGGCGTATTTATTCGTACAGATAAACATATTTTATGGCCCTAGATCCCCCCATCTCTTATAAATAAAAACATGTTTGTTTGTACATGTATCAACGTAAGTTGTTCAGTCATACTTATTGATATCGTTTCACTGTTTAGAGTACTTAAGTTTCAGCATAATTATTATACCCGCACTTTCTAAAGAAAGTTCGGGTATATTGTTGTTACCCTGTTCCGTCCGTCCGTCCGTCTGTCACGTTTTACTTTCTCAAACTGCTCTTACATCTTATAAACCAGCAAACTGAACTCTTGGAGTATGATTTGGGGTGTCATGTTGTTTTGTAAACAGGTTTCAAAAATTCTCTGGTAGTCCTGGGGGTCAAATAATTGGTAAAAAATGACGTATTTTTTACAAAAAACCTTCTTCCTCGAACTCCTTTTACATTTTCAACAGTAGACAAATCATCTCTTGGAATATGTTTTGGGGTGTCCTATAGATGCGCAATAAGGTTTCGGAAATTTCAATTTTGTCCTGGGGGTCATTAAATGGCTGAAAAATGACGGTTTTTTTTTACAAAAAGTCTGGTTTCAAAAAACGTCAATTTCTTTTTGAAGTATCCTAATGATCTAATAGGATATGCTTCGGGGTGTCATGTTGACGTGTAATCATGTTTCAGAATTTTTGTTTTTATCACGGGGGTCTGTGGGCATCAAAAAATGACGTTTTTTTTTGCAAAAAAAAATATGGTTCCCAGTACTCCTCTAACAGTTTATGTAGTAGCTATGTCATCTGTTGAGATATGATAGGGACTGTCCTATAGATGTGCAATAAGGTTTTAAAAATTTAAATTTCATCCAGGGGGTCAAATAGTAGCTAAAAATTGACGTTTATCACTCCTGAAAAAACCTACTTCCCAGAACTCCTCTCATGATTTAATGAATAGCCATATCATTTATAGGGATATAACAGGGGCTGAGCTATAGATATGCAATAAGGTTTTAGAAATATAAATTTGATTCTGAGGGTCAATGCTATCTGCAAAATGATGTTCCGTCCCATAAAAAACCTAATTCCTGTACCTCCTCTTATTTCTTGTGATTGAAATAATGTACCATGAGATGCATAAGGAGGAAGAATATATATGCTTTAGGGGTGGGGATCACAAGCATTTTTTTCAAGTTATTTGATCATTTTTTATTTTGGGAGGGTGGGTTGGGTTAGGGTGACCCCCAGATGCCATGACCTACTAATACCACAAAAAGATTTGCCTTGACATGGTCATGGTTCAAGAAACAAAAATACATATGGTTTAGGAGCGGGGATTTCGATTGTTTTGAGGATATTTTAAAAATATTCGACTATTCATGTTTTCGGGGGGCAGGTGGGTGCATGGGGAGATTCAGTGTCTCTTCACACATTTTTACAGTAGCAAAATCATTTCTTGATTGTTTTTTCTGTATGATGTCAGATGTACATAAAGAGATTTTGAGAATTGCATTTCAATCTTAAAGATAAACAAAATGTTATATATAATTGTGGAAATTATAAAGTCAGTCAACAAAAACCTTGCTGTAAAAAACAAAGCAGGGTCATCATTGGGCTAGGGCTAGGAATTACACTACATATGAATAAGATAGGTTACTTGATTAGTTCTAACTCTGAAAGTTACTGGGCATCTCAAAGAGGGTATAACCTATATACATGTACCAATTGATGTGCAATGACACAAGGAGCAAGAATGAATATGGTTTAGGGGTGGGAATCTCAACAATTATTAAAATGTATTATCATTCCCTATTTCAGAGGGGGGGGGGGGTGGTTTAAAAGCAACTCTTGGGGGGGGGGGTGTTAGGGGGAATGACCCAAGGGGCAAGGGTCAATTTGTCTTGAATATATCTTGACATGATCAGCGGAATTGGACAGAATGATAACTATAGGGCATCTGCAGAGTGGGGCCCTAAATAAGTTGTTAATAGTTACAAAATCAATCTTCAAAAAATATTGATAATATGTTAAACATGTATTTAGAAATGTCTATATTTTCAAAATGATTAACAAATTAATCAGTCAAAATGAGTTATAAATAACCGATTGGCAATTCTGCAATTGATTGCCATCCCTAGTGTAATATCACATGTATTTTTCTTTATATATAATTATACATGCTTATTTGTTAACAGTCAGGATTAAAATGCACAAATTTTCATGAGTCATCAATCTTGACATACCACATATCTCTTTACAAAAAAGAATAATCAAAATAAACGAAAATTACAGTCATTAACTCTTTTTCTATTACTGGTGTATGATGATGGGGAAGGGGGTTTAATGGAGGGGGGGGGGAAATCTGCAGCACGCCTTCATTCTCACTAGAAATGTATATCTAATCCACCCATCCTGGGGATGGGGAACGGTTAAGGCCCCATCCCCTTCCTCCCTATTATAACTCATATAAACATGATATTTAATACCCAAATTTAATACAAAATGTTACAGTATGATACAGTATGCTGGCAAAGGGAGATCACATTTTAGAAAGTGAAAGTAAAACTTAACTGTTTTGTATACCGGTGTCTCATAATATTGCGGTATTACATGTATATACTTACCTATATTGGTCAACATCATAATGATAATCCAATTAGAGCACAATGTGAATTCCTTTAGCTGATCACCACAAAAGAAACATTTATTCATGATAATTAATCCTATTCTGCATAACGAAAACACAGATGCATGTACACCACGTGAAACCCATCTAACCAAAGAGCTGGGTAAAACTAGTACCTGCTAATGCAACCTGTAGACCTGTGTTGTGTACGTAACTTCAGACAAAGATCATTTAATTGTAATATATTGCATGTATTTTCACAACTTTATTCTTTAAAACCCCTTGCACAATTTTATCAGGTAATTAATCATGTAAAGCAATTTTCAGCTTCAAGGTGGTATGGGACACCTACATATTGTGATGTACTCCTTATTGGACGAAAAAAATAAAGTATAAAATGTAATATTTTCCCCCAAAATAATGTTACCTAACAGCATAGTGCAATGGGTTAGAGCGTTAACAATGTGTCTGTAGGTAGAGAGTTTGAATCCTGCTGGGGCTTATCTTATTTTTACCTTAAGTTTCCAAAAAAATTTAAAACTTATTTTTTTGCCCAAATATTCATTGTAAAATTTTTTAATTCTAAAACAGTGAAAGTTATTTTAGCATATAACTACATATAATATAAAATAACGCACTTTTATCCACATAAATATCGACATGTGTCTGATACCACCTTTTAAAATCGTTAAAGCAGTCCTGCAGTGAAAATCATTGCGCAATATGACATTTATTTTGCACTGTTTACAATATTCTTTATTGCAATTAGATGTACATGCTTTCATTGTTATAAAAATATTATGATTTTTATTTACCAGGTATCCATGGGTAGTGGTGGTGGTGGTGGGGGGGGGGGGGGGGGGGGGTTCAGAGTAATAATTGTGTTTGCAGGGGGGGGGGGGGGGTTGTAGCCCGAGGTTTAGTTTTGGTAATTTTACTACTTATGAAAATCATAATTTTTAAAAAGTACCGGAAATTGCATGTGGCCTTCTTTTTGACTAAAACCGGTACAAGAGAATGTTATTTAGAGGCAAACACTTGGTGCGGGTATTACTGTCTAATGACAGCATCTAGTTTTGTTATTACTCCTTAGTTCTTAGTAATAAGATTCAGAGAAAAATATTTTAAAATAAGCACGTGTCTAAAATCTCTATATGTAAGTAAGTAAATCGTTTATTATATACAGTGACGTGTATTACACGTAATAATTACAAAATTTCTTTAACAAATATAATATCATTACACCCGGCCCAACGGATCTATAAGACAATTTAAAACTATTACATAAGATATGAAACATATAACATAATGTATAAAAATTGCATGTCTTAAGAGTAAGATAGCTTTGTTAAGTGTTTTTGTCTTAAATTGTATGATTCATGAATAAAATAAGCAATTTGGTGGGGGTTGTTACATATTTAATGTCTATATTAAGTGGGTGTTCTGGAAACAATTCTAAGTCAGGGTCAATCAATGATTTATTTGTTTAAAAACTCAAAGATCGTTAAAAGTACTCATTGCAAGTATAGCATACTTGAATCATAAAATGAAATATTGTACATTTTGGTAAACAGCGGACACTTTAACTATCAATATCTCTATTTTTAAAAAACAAAAGCGAATGGGCTTATCTCTTGGCAGTGACTAGCCCTTCGCAATACACTCGGTTGGTATTTTCTTCATTAGGCCTACCACTTAGCATAAAAAGAGCCGAAATCTTCTGAAGAGATGGTATAATTGGAAGAGCTTTATTTACTTCGAGCGAGAATCATTCATGCCCGACACAGGGAGTCATAGGTATGGTCTATTGTATGTAGTTTCGGTATAACAAGGAATTCATTGTATGAATGTTCGGAAGATTTAAAGATTGATTCATATTTCTCTGGGGCGATGTCCTTGGGAAATACAGTTTTTTTCCCTTGGGGGATTAAATCTTTATATCTCCCTCGCCATGATGCAAAGAATGTGTATTTGTGTAGGTGTCAAAATTTCACCTCAAGATCTAAATGAGTTTATTTTTTCTACTTCCATAAAGACAACATGTCTACAATATATAATAACGAAGGTGTACACCTAGCCTTGAATATCTTTGAAATTACCTTACAAATACAAAAATGGCATTGACACTAGATAATAGATGTGCAGTAACAGGACCCTTGAATCTGACATTGTTTTTTTTTTCTTCAAATATTACAAAACCATTTTAATAATCCTGGCTCCTTTGATCAATCCACTAAATCATTCAAGAAATTAAAATGTATATCGAAGGACAAGGACCTCAACAGAGAATCAGATTTCAAACAGACTTATTAGCCGTTCTGTCTCAAAGAAGGATAAAGTGATAGTTTTCCCGGGTTTTCTAATTTGTATATTCTCTCTCTCTCTCTCTCTCTCTCTCTCTCTCTCTCTCTCTCTCTCTCTCTCTCTCTCTCTGTAAAATACCGTAACTGTCGACCAGTACGTTGCATAGAAAAATAGCCAATTCTTTCTTTAATGTTGGACGTCTAACCTCATGAATATGAAATACTAGTAAGGCAAGGCAACATTTAGCAACATATACTAGTGGTAAAGCGCATGTTCATACGCGGACAAATATGAAGGCAGATGGCTGAAAATAATAATTTTTAATGTCTCTTAATATTTATTTTGGATAAGAAACCTCATTCTTTTTTTAAATACAGGGATAGAGCATTTATTCCAAACTTCAACTTGATAAAATTCAGAAAATGTGGAATGGACATTATTACTTTATTTTTAAAATTATGAACACATTTTTTTTTTCGATGTATTCAAGTCATACCTCATGTTACACAATTGTATTAAACAGTCTGATTCTGCTGATTCACCCATATTTCATTACCCACATATTCATATTGGTGGTAAACTCTTCTTTAATAACAAATGTTCGACTGCAAGCTTAAACGACTTAATAATATAATTAATGAAAAATGGTTCTTTTTCTAAGGTCTGAACATTTTTGTGACATTTATCCAAATATTAGAATCATTTTTAAGGATATACATGTACTAGGCTAGTATAATCCATGCCTAAAAACCTCTGGTTATAAAAGAAACATTCGAAAGCTCCCAGAACCATTAGATATTGATAATATGTATACACAATCCTTAAATATACGAAATCAAAATTTTTTTAATGAAATTTTGATGCTTTAGATGTTTCAGCAGGCAAAACTTGGTGGGGTGAGCTTTTGAATGTTGATAACGATGAATGGAAAACACTGGAGGTTACTGTGGATAGATAGCATGTGCAGCTGTAAAAAGAAGGGCAGGAAACTGAGCTTGTACGCCGTGATACAGATTTGTTATCAACTTTAAATATTTGTTTACCAGATGCAATTTATATTCAGACAATCTGTATTAAAAGATTATCTTTTTCCCTCGAGAATTCTCTCCTTTATTTTCTGCAAATGAAAAGTAACCTTTTAGAGAGAACCCCGCCTCCCCCTTTTCCAGTCTTACACAAAGAACGATAACTCGTAATTGACTGAACAATTAATAAAAATTTGAGAATGTACGTAATGTCACGTTTAAGACACAGATGCTTAAGGATAAGACCGACCCCCACCCCTTTTCACCCCCCCCCCCCCCCCCCCCAAGTATAGACCCCCGGGACTTTACTACTTTTTTTCATTGAATCATCCTTTCATGACATATTTCTATTTTAAACAGAAAATGCTAGTCCGAAATATCTGACGTTTTCCTGGCTGTTTTAACGATTTTGATATTTTACATGCCAGGAAAACGTCAGAACCGGCGCCATTACGAAAACTGGAAATTCACCGTCTCCAACTGGAAGCGACATTCTAGACTCGATTTTAAATAGATGTATTTAAACTCAATAATACAGCTTAAAATATAATTTTCCTGCACATTTCGATAATCACACTAATAAACAATAGTGTTGTTGACCCATTTTCTCGCGAGATTTCAAAAATGCACGAAATCAAAACAAATCTCAACAGTTCGATAGGATGTGTTCAACAACCTGTTTAGGGAAGTAAGGACCCATAAAAGCGATATTAGTGAAGAGCAAAATCATCGTTTTATTAATTAATTGTGAGTGAAACATTTGATTCAACTCATAAATATTTAAAATCGAGCCGAGAATGCCGCCTCCGGTTGGAGGCGGCGAATTTCCAGTTTTCGTAATGGCGCCGGTTCTGACGTTTTCCTGGCATGTAAAATATCAAAATCGTTAAAAAAAGCCAGGAAAACGTCAGATATTTCGGACTAAGAAAATGCAGAAAATTGTTTAGAGGATAAAAAATTTGCAAGAAATGGAAAAACTTGCTGGCAAAACTGTATTCGAAGAATAATTGATGATATTATTGGTTCACATGCTAATACAGTATCTATAAACGATTTTGAAAATAATTTAAAAAAACAGTATTTTGAAAATATAGTTTTCAGAGACATTAAAAATATTAAAGAAAAATGTAATGAAAAATTAGCTTTAAAATTCCCCTATATCTTTATTCCGAGATCTTCGTCTAAAAGAGGTAGTTAAAATGGCTACGACAATCCAGCCCTAAATAATTGTGAATTTCGTGTCCCACGTGTCAAGGTTTCATGCCCTATATTGGCCCCGCCTTAGGGCCTGAACCCTGAAATATGCCATAAAAGGATAATTTAATGAAAAAAGGAGTAAAGACCGTGGACCTATGTTTGTGGTGGTGGTGGTGGTGGATGGATGGGGGCGGGGGTCAGTCCTGTTCTCAAGAAACTGTGATTTATGATGTTATGATCATCGTAAGGTTTTCTCATAGTTGTCTTTGAGCGGTTTATCATTTAGGCTGCATATAAAACTTCCGGTGATTGTATACACGTTTTGCGAATTTCCTCGGTGTATTAGTTTCAAGGCAACAAACAGTTTTTTAACACTACTCATTAAAAAAAAAGACGGGATTATTTCAATCCATCATGAGTACCAGCTCTTAGAAGTAGGAGTAGGAAAGTATCGCCAGGTCATCATTGTTTACTATGATTTCCCTTCTGTTTCGATATCATAGACACTGTTATACATAAATTACTTTATTTGCGTCATGTTATCCTGTGTAGCTAAATCTTGAAGTTAGTGGAATTTAAGGTAGGTTTAATAACCACAGTTTATATTCGTGTTCAAACATTTTGTTGTATGAATTTAATGTAAGTTAATTTTAAATATGAACACTCCTTTACGTAGATCCTGTAGTAGGTCCTAGTGGACGCTGTTACATAAGTAACTACGGGATACTTTCCTCTTTTAAACGCCCCCTAATTCAAGCAGTGCATGATTGATCAATGGTGGGATATAGACCCGAGAAAGAGACCCATCTGTCTCCAACTGAGCAGGCTCTCGCAGGGGCAGTAACTGGAACAGTCAGCAGAGCTTTATTTCAACCCTTGGATGTTCTCAAAATACGATTCCAGGTAAAGTTGATCTATTGTTCTGTATGCAACGTTATTTTAAGAAGGTTAGGTTCAGTGCCTAGGTTGATGGTAAACTGAATTAATTCTCAATCATGAGAGGATGGGGGGGGGGGGGGGGGGGGGGGGGGTAGCAGGCAAAACCCCTCTTGGATTTGCTTATATACTGGTAGTAAAGTAATAAGATAAAGATATCAGAGCTGCACATCAAATTTTATGTGTGCTCAAAACATATAAATCCACCTTTTCTTTGCATCCATGTTAGTTATTTTGATTTTTTTCTTAATTTGAAATAAAACAGAATTGAATTATGATCAACAGCTGCAGTCAGATGAGCAGACAAATTGAAAACCAGAGAATTATTTTTTTGTAATTGAAAGTAAAATATGTAAAAGAACAGATACAGATGTCAGATCATGAATATTTTCTTACCCTCACCCCCCCCCCCCCCCCCTCCCAAAAAAAAGAAACTGACTATATAGAAGCTTTATAATACAGATGTATATGTAAGTTTATCCAGTGAAATTTGGTTTAATAGTCGTGAATATGTTTTTAGCTTCAGATTGAACCATTAAGAAAAGTACAATCATCAAAGTACTGGAGCATTCCTCAAGCTACTCAGACAATTATAAGAGAAGAAGGTGTTACAGCTTTGTGGAAAGGCCATGCTCCTGCTCAGCTTCTCTCAGTCATCTATGGAGTTGTGCAGGTTTGTACACTTTGATCACTTATGAAATAAATTCATAAAGTTATGATAAATGATTATTATTTCTTGCATCTTTTATTTTTTGTCGAACTTTTTCCTCTAAAATTGAGAAGACTGCTGAGATTCAGAATTTTTACTCAGATCAAATTCTTTTTTTTGTATGGGTTCCCTCAACAACCCCTCTCCAAATGAAAAGCCTCCAAATGGAGACTGCTGAGATTCAGAATTTTTACACTCTTAGATCTGAGTCTCAGCAAGATGAAATTTTGAAGCCTAATAATGCACATTAAAAGAATAACCCATTTGTATTTGCCTACAGTTCGTCTCTTTTGAGGCAGCGACAAAGGTTGCCTGGAACTTTTTACCTGAGGGTGTGTACAACTACCACAAACCACTCACATACTCTATGTGTGGGGGGATCGCAGGCTGTGTTTCTACAATAGTGGTCCAGCCTGTCGACGTCATCAGAACAAGACTCATCTCTCAAGGCAATCAGAAAGTGAGCTTCCTCCTCATGTTCAAAAATATCTTGCAGAATCTTATTACCTTATATCATTTTTGTTCTGAGACTTGGGACATGAACATCTCATCTCATAGTATAGACATATAATTCAATTCATTTATTGACAATTACCCTGTCGGCACACAGTCAAGAATAAGAGTTACATAAAACAAAACATCAAACATAAGCATGCAAAGGTACACATTAACTAACATATCTACAATGGACAAAACGTTGCATGAACAAAACTAAGCTAGTGCAAAAATTACTGGTAATCATAAAATGGTATAAGTGTTCATATAAAGAAATGTACCTTGTACCTTTGCATATTATTTTCTAACATTGACCATTCCTTTGACCTTGACTTCACTATTCCTAATTTTGCATTAGCTTATTTTCAAAGAAAATTTTATTTTCTGACCCTAACCTTCCCTGTGTTCTAGACTGCATTTACCTTAAGTTTGTTTTATATAAATAATACCTTCTGTCATCTTATTTTACAATTAACTCCGGTCTGTGCAAAGGTACATTAAAGGTACAATGTACATTTTGTACTAAAAATGTATCATTGGGATGAACATTCGGGCCTTATGAACAAATTTCTAGTTAGTAGAGTATTGATTTAGGAGATTTTAAACAAGTTACTACTGACCCCTTTGTTTATAGCTGGTTATAAGTCAAATCTACTAACTATATCTAGTACCATGTACACATATACTGATTTTTTAGGCATTCAAATTGATAAAAGTTTGTAACCCTAAAACAACATGAAAGCTATAGAAATATCAAATATACAAATAAATTTGATAGTAGAACTAAAGCAATATGAAAGGAACATCACTGTTTAAGATATATATATACATGTATATACATATGATTAATATGATTTAAAGAAATATGGTTTTTCCTAGATTTATTCCTCTATGTTAAATGGGATACTGACAATCACTCGGACAGAAGGGGCCCAAGGTCTGTACAAGGGTCTCCTCCCTGCCATGTCACAGATTGCCCCTCAGATTGGGCTACAGTTTGGATTCTATGCTCTACTGATGGATATGTGGCTAAATATTTCTAACAAGCAAGATGGTGAAACTTCAGGTACATGTACATTGTAGTCTTTTTGATATTGTCATAAGTAAGATCAAGTAATCTTAGTTTTGGCAGTATTGTTGTATTTATTTATGGGACAATAAAGGCAAAGAAATTTATGATTATAATTAGAGGATGAGATATAAGCTGTATATTCACTCTTTCGATTTTCTTTCTGATTTAATATTCCATGAAATATGTTTAGCGTGAACAAGAGTGCAGCAAATTCTTGGATATGGAAAATTTTTACCAAGTTTAACTGTAGGAAATCTGAAAATGAATTAAAGAAATTTTATTTTATTCAACAGAAACCAGTGGCAGTCTTATATGTGGTTCAGGAGCTGGAGTCCTTTCCAAGATAATTATCTACCCATTAGATGTGGTGAAAAAGCGGTTTCAAGTACAAGGTTTTGATCAGGCAAGAGCAGAATTTGGGGGTGTACGCCATTATCAAGGAATGAGGCATTGCTTGTACACAATTGCAATGGAGGAGGGCATCATCCACGGGTTTTATAAAGGATTGGCCCCAAGTTTGTGGAAGGCTGCCTTGGTATCGGGATCCAGTTTTTATGTGTATGAAAAAGTGTGTCAGCTACTGGAGCTCAGGCACAAGAAGAATCACAGTTAGTGAAACAGAGATTTGTGTATAACATGTACATACATACATAGTCCAGAATTCATTAACTGTACAGCATTTAAAGCTTATCTGTGATAATTTATTAAGCAGTGTCAGATGCAATCAATTATCTATAACAGCGTGTGTTTATGGAGTGATGTACCCGGTATACAGAAAAATTTCCTCTTCCCCAATTTTTCTTGCCCTCAATTTATCGTTAATGACATCGACCAAATATTTTACAACCATG
>CM065925.1:9698066-9733609 GCA_033439105.1 Magallana nippona
ATATACCATCTTGTACAACTGACACTGCTTTGGCCTCAGGAAAGAAATCTCATGTTTTTTATGCAATATGTTACTTGGAAGAAAAAATGTAAATACTTTCTATTGCTTTTACTTATAGTCCCTTAGATAGGTTACACAGAAAGTATTTACTTATTTGAATAGAGTGTGAGTTGTCCAGTCGCTGATAAAATTGTATCGGGCACTTGTGTGGGTTGTGTATTGAATGAAATGTTAGTTGGCCTCTATTTTCTTTTAATAGATGTGTTAATCAAATAGAAGTGTGTATTTCACTCATATCCTACAGAATCTTAATGTAAGAACTCCAAATGCTCTTTTATATCATGTTATATTGTGAAATCATCAACTACTTACATTAAAATTATTCGACAGCTGACACCATTTTCATTCTTTGTCGACATTTTATAGGGTGAAGAAAATTTCGAGTTGGTTTTGAAGAGTTCAGAAGATATTTAATGCAATAGTGAGCATGTAAGTGAGTTTCTAGGAAAACTATGCAACAAAATTTTTTTGAGGGAAATGTTAAATGTGAAGTTCAATGGCAACTTTCATTTCTAATAAATTGTTAAGAAAGCCCCCCCCCCCCCCCCCCCCCGTCACGTAAAATCAATTTTATTACGTCCCTATGTAGTAGATGTAGCACTGAGACTTATTATAGTTACTTGTGGTTTATCTACATGTACTTAATCTATAAATTTTGGTGTCAAAATGAACTGATCAATGTGTACCCGTAATTATGTATTATGATGATGTGAAATAAAGCCCCAGTAAATTGGCCAAAAAAAAAAAATAAACGGAGAATTAGTTTTCATTTTGCATCACTTGTACTTTATCTTTGATATATGTACTCTTATAAAATCACTTTCTTACCCAAGATAAAACAATCACCTGGGAGAAATAAATCATTATTTATGGTAGGGGTTCACTGTTTATATTTAATCCCCGTAGACTTTTAGCTCCGCCCCACATTTAAAAGCCTTTAAAATACACGAGCGCCTTTAGGTACATTTTCTCCTTCAGCTGGTCAATGTATTTTTTTAATATCTATTTATACGTGAAAGGAGAAAAATGTATCTCACTGCGCTCATATATAACTTCTAAAAAGTGAAAAAGTCCAACATGCCTTCCCCATTATAAACTGAATTCGCTCAACATTATATAATCTTACTCGTCTGTACCACGCGTGTCACGTGGCATATATTTTGGTGAGCGTGTTCGAGTGAATAAATTCCATTCACCTTCATTTATGTGGATACATTATTTGCAAATTGTATTATCAACAGCTTTCATGTTTTCCCCCAACTGTTGAGAATTTGGCGATAAGTAAAGTTACGTGATATATAAACGAAATTCATTGTTCAGGGTGTATAAAATCATCAATAATGCGTCAATCATTACATAAAAAACGATCCAAGCTATTAAGAGTAATCAGGATGAGTCATATTTATTCACACTTGTTTGTGAATTATCCATAGCATGGTAGATCTTTAATTCATTGTTTATAAAGGGGCCGCTTACATATGTTAAGGGATATCATCCTTTTTACAATATCCAGTATTTGAGTTATCCTTCTTAGGTCATCTAACCGTTTCTGTTCGCGCCAACCCGTAATTACACTGGGTGCAGCATTTAAGAGGCATTTATGATTTTTCTGTTGGGGCGAATTTACAGTACTATATTAATAATTATCGTATTATTATGATAATTTAATGATAATGATAAAAATAATATAAACGTCAAGTGCATGTGACTATGTGGGCGTGTATAATCTGTCTGTGTCCTACATCCAGCTCACCTTGGCCCGCTGCGGTATTTAGAACATACCCACTGTCCTTTGTGTCTTGATTCTTTAGAAAACGACAGAGCAGGTATCATGTTCACGTAATTGCAATGGAAGAAAAAGTGTAGTATAATCATCTTTTCACTCTAGTTTTTTACTGCTCGTTGGTCCGCAAAGTGTTTTATTTGTGTGACATACCTTCGCCATTTTTTATTTAAATATCTACAATCAAATTATAAACCCCACTTCTATGAACCGTACATTTTTTTTTAATTTTAACTCATTCTAGAATTGTATCAAAGAGACTTGATTATCCCACGCCGTGGTCTGTTTTCCTGACCTGGCCTTGGACTGTTGAGCTTGCTTTTCGCAACGTGAAGCCAACTGTAATACACTAGACTTATATAGGGAAAAATTCCCAAATGTTACGGAACTGAAAAGTCCCATAACTTACAGTTACAATACACTATATCTTAAGTTAATAACTGTCCCATGTCTACATCACAAAACGGGCACGCAGCATCGTTTTTAAAAGTATCATCTTACATTACAGAAAAGTCGCAATCCTCACATATCAGTAAAGCTCCATATCTTACAGTTTCAAGAGTCATTTATGTACAAAAAGACCCTTTATTCGACCTACGTAACAGAAAAAGACCAATAACTTACAGTTACTTGGCTCGCTCTCTCTCTCTCTCTCTCTCTCTCTCTCTCTCTCTCTCTCTTTTCTTTTAATTTTTTCTGCGTTTTGCAATTGCAAAAATTGTTTAATAGAGTTAATTCAGTCATATGATACAGTGTTGGGGGGGGGGGATTAACATTATACAAATACTGGGTATTAAAAACAGAACCTCGTCCAGGTAGGCGGAGAGAGCTTGGCCTGAAATATTCATATATTCTTTATATTTCACGCGAGCTGTCTTATTTACATGAATATATATTATATACACTCGCCCACTATCTGCAAAAGAAGACCGGGGTTCTTTTGGGAAGAAATTAAATATTCCTCAATTCTAAAACTTCATTAATAGATAACCGATTTAAAGAGAAGCCTTTAGTAATTATCGTAAAAACTTTCTAATTGCAATCTAATTGCACCACGAACACTTTTCATCGACAAATTGAGCTTTTGTAAATTCTTTAAATCATGACCACGTGGTTTACAGAAGACGACGTATGATGGAAATCGTGTCTTTAACAATTGGTATTTAAGCAAAGAAAATGCAGCTACCAGAATTAAAGAGTTCTATATTGACCCACATTTGAAAAATGAAGATAAATAATGAATCAAAGTAACGAATTTTGATCATTTTAACAGATACCGGGTGTGGTTTCGTTATATTTAACCTAAAATTCTGCTAAACGTAGAAACCGGTTTTTGTAAATCCTCTAGAGTAAATATTGGAACTACCACACTTCACTCGTTACTAAAGCTCTACAATCCTCTACACATTCGGCTTGAATCAGAATTTGAGAAAAGATCTCATGAGCAGTTCATTGTCAGTTTTCATTCCTAAAGAGCTTTAGCCAAGGTCATGACAGTCAGTGTCAGCCAGTGTAATCCGTAATTGTATTTTTGATAACAAACATGGAGAAGAATAGTATAACGAATCTCTCTCTCTCTCTCTCTCTCTCTCTCTCTCTCTCTCTCTCACACACACACACACACACACACACACACACACACACATTTTAAAAAACACATTATATCTTACTATCCCTTTGGAAATAATCAAGTGTGTGTGTGTGTGTGTGTGTGTGTGTGTGTGGTGCTTGATGATATGACTAAACTGATAGAGTGAACTGTTGGTCATTCATATTGAAATTAATTAAGAAATACTTATAAAAAAAATTGGCTTGTTTAAAAAAATCAAATTTAAAATTAATCGTAAAACTCTTTCACTCATGTATAGTAGTACTTCATTTATTCGGCCCCAGCTGGAATATGCCTTAGTGGTATGGGGTAGTTGTCTAGCTGCTGATTACGAAAAAATAGGGAAACTACAACTACATGCCGCCCGGATTGTAACTGGTCTCACTATGTTAGCCTCTAAGGAATCACTGTGTTTCGAAAGGGGCTGGGAACCACTTAACGTAAGACGTAAAACTCATAGATTAATATAATGAACAAAATGGGTACCTGTAAGTGCGAAACGAAACAAAACCGAACGAAACGAAACGAACCCAATCGAAACCAAACGAAACAAAACCAAAAATCGAAACGAAACCAACGAAACGGAATTAAACAAAAACTAAACAAAACTTAAAATCAAGGTAATATACAGGTATAATAGCTCTTTATAATGCAAGTCAATTTTGTCATAATACAACGTCCAAATTCATGCTACATATATTGAAACAATTCTTATTGTGTGATAGAAACTGGTTACTATCCAGCATTAAGTTTGTCAACTTACCATTAACACCACGTACACTTGAGTTTGATATGATAAAAAAAAACCATGTGATTGGATATTGTCTTACTGTAGGCCTAACGTTATATATACATAATTTACAATATTTAAAATACATTTGTTTTTACACTGAATAATTATATATCAAACAAATCAACGAAACTTTTTGTTTATTTGGGTTCGTTCGTTTCGATTTTTGGTTTCGTTTCGTTTGGTTTCGTTCGGTTTCATTTCGTTTTGATTTCGTTTTGCACTTTACAGGTGCCGTTTTTACACTGAATAATTATATACCAAACAATCAACGAAACTTTTTGTTTACTTTGGTTTCGTTTCGTTTCGATTTTTGGTTTAGTTTCGTTTGGTTTCGTTCGGTTTCGTTTAGTTTCGCACTTTACAGGTACCCGTACAAAATCCATAACAACATTGTTCCAGAATATCTCTTAGATATTATACCGGATATGCGTTGCAACGCCTCTTCATATTCAATTAGAAACTCGCAAAATTATAATATACCCATGTGTAGACTGAATATTTATAAATCTTCATTTGTTCCTATGGTAGTCAACGAATGGAACTCTCTTTCGTTGGAACCAGAAATTCAGGTTCACTTTCTATATCTAAAAGTAAAATTGCTCAAAATATAACAGTAACACCGCCCTATTTCAGTTTTGGAAAACGTCGTACAGCTATATTACAGACCAGACTCCGTCATCCGTCATAATTGTGTGCTAAATGTTGATCTTTATAGGTGTAATTTAATACATAGCCCTCTATGTTCTTGTGGAAAGGTAGAAAACATTCATCATTTCTTTTTGTTCTTGTCCAAAGTATGCCAAGATCAGGAAGGAGTTTTTTGGTAAATTTCTCAGATTATAATGTCCATACCTTTGATACTCACATTTTACCCTGGGGTGATGGATAGCACACTCTGTGTTGAAGAAAATGAATACATTTTTTCAATTAATCAAATTTATATTCAAGGTACAGGCAGATTTGATTGAAAATTCTACTAGTATGGCAATTGTTATTTTTTGAGTTATGTAGTCAAATATTATCATATATATGTACAAACTGCAGGCACGTAGCATCGTTTTTGAAAGTAGGGGGGGGGGGCAGAGTCATCAAAAAATCTTGACAAGCAAAAAAAAAAAAAGCGAATAAGGTTACTTACCAAAATCCTTAAAATCCTAATACGTGGAGGGGGGGGGGGGTACCTATTACTTAAATTTCACTGTTTATTTTCTTATTTTCTATTCAATTTTTTACATGGTCCCATAAAAGTGGGGGGGGGGGGGCGTATAGTTATATTAAATTTGTTGTTATATATGTAGGGAGATGGCAAATTAAGTTTTTATAACTTGTGCCCAATCCATCTGTAACAATTTATTAGAATAAAATATGTTCCAATCAAATCAGTGAACTGTTGATTTGAGCGTAAAGCGGTGCTAGACGACATGTTAATATACGTTTCTTGCCTCTTGTGACCCAAACATTGTTTGCTCAATTGCTTGTTTTTGAGAATCTATTAGCACATGCGCCTATGAAAGGCTTAACAATGAGACCCAAGGACATTGAACACCAAGAGATCGCAATTAGCGACAACTTCGGCGAAAAAGTACGGCCCTTTAAAAATGCTGACATTTATATATATTTTTAACGCAGATTTTATTTAAAAATCAAAATATGCTGGAAAAGTTGTCAAACGTATGTTTTTCGGAAGATCGGCCAAATTGCTCTCAGAAATCGTTTAATGATGGAGCTGATACTAGCATTCCAAGTATTTGTCTTTTATATTTCGTATTTCAGATTGCGGGGGTAGTTCTCCGTTCATAGATTCAACCCTTGTTAACTCAGTACTATGCGCCCACTCTCCGTAATTTTAAAGTAAAGATTTGGAATCGCAACCTTCTTTTAAGTCCGCACATTTAACTCAAGAGCCTTTATAAATACATCATTGGGGTTAAGTCTCTTTGTCAATATTGGATAGTTCTTTTAAAATCTTGTATGAGTAAAATATTACATCGGTTGAACGAGCGAGAATTAACTTGTCTTCGTTTATCAAGTTATTCTTTTACACGGAGTCGGGTCTAATACGTTATGGAACTGTTCTCTCGAGCTGTCCGGGTCGAGGTCCTAACTATAGTTATATGTTCCCTATGTACCGTTCTCTGACTAACAGCCTCATTGAGGAAAACCAACATTATTGGCAATTGATTAAACTCTTGCACACTGTATAGTAATGACAATTACCGATAGCGTTGATGCTTATCCAAGTTTCTAAGAAATACAATTTATCTATACATTGTATTTCTGAAAAGGGCAGAAGGGATTGCCCTCTTTTTAAAATGAATTCAATGTTTCTATGGTACTACCATGTTTTAATTCTTGGATTTAGTGGGAATGTGTAAAACAAAATTACAATATCACAACTCTTACATTCCACAGAAATGCCCCCGGAAAGTTTATTTGTAGATAATATCGATTCAAATGTGAGTTCATAACCAAACCAGGCACATAAATATCATAAGTTATTTAATTTTATGAGACAATAAATTTTTTTTTGAAATTTATAAACGTCTTTTAAAGTAGCAACCAGAGCAGAGAGGGTCTGTCAAAGAGTCTCTTAACCGGTTCGTAACTGAACAAAAATTGCACATTTCATTTTATGAAATACATCAGATGGCAATATTGAACAAAACTTTCATTCAAACACAGTTTGACAGGAGATTCACATGCAACAAATTTGGTGTCTGGTGGATATATATAATCTTAAAGAAAAATTCAAAATGAAAATTAACCGAATTCTTGTCTGTTGGAAATTTTTATAAGATTACATGTATTTGTTCATGTATATACATATTATGGAAGTACATTAAAGTTTTGCAACAAAAGTCAATCATCAAGCTAACAAAAAATTAAATCTTAAAAAGCAAGGAAAAACTTGCAAAAACTTGGAGATACATGTATTTTCTATCTGAAAACAAGAAAAGTTTGTCCGATTACTTTGGAATTAGTCAATTCCCTGTTTTTTTTCAATAGACGAATGTAGTTTTATCATCCCCCATGGCCTCGCCACGAAAAATTTCTTTAGATGGACAATAAAACCCCTTCAGTTTTTCAGTTTTTTGACGTTCAGTGTAGTTTTAGTATTTCTCAAATGATATGACATGTTAAACATGTGCTTTGTCTCTGTAACAAGAAACAAGTGCCGAGTCGCTATGTTTTGCTAACGTATGTTATGTATTTTTCTGCAATGTCGCTACCTTCAAATCCGCGTGAGTCACCAAAGAAAGCATTCTAATATTGTTTAAATGTATGCACAGGTAAGTTCATGTACTCTTTGCATTAGTTGGTATTAAAACTGGCTAATTTAAATATAAGAAGAACCAAATTATAATTTTATTTTTCATTAAAGTCTGACTATAGAAGGAAACATTGCTTAAAATGCATAGGTTGAGGTACATGTGTTTTTTAACTACTTTCAAAAAGAAATGACATAGATGTTATTATCCAAATTTGAAATACGAACAAACTTTAGATTTCTTTAAGCAAAGAATGCAAGAAAAATATCGTAAAATTTCATCAATTATTGTATCTACTAATTTGAACGTAATTATTTAAATATATCGGTTGTTTCTTTGCGGTAAGCCAGTGGCGTCATGTTGTGTTGATTGAATGTTCAGCGCGTATGATGAAAAGGACATCTATATTTTTTGATTAATGGAAACATCCAACCGCGATGTGTCTTTGATTTCTTTAAGTACACTTTAGTTAGTGCGTGTAAACCCAGTGAAAAAAACCCACGTTTTATGGTGAAGTTGTTTTGTTTAAATGAAACAGATTGTTTCTGACATTCATGTAATTTTTCGTTTACTTTGTACTTAATATAAAATGGATATAATCGGAGCAATTATTTGGTTTCTGTATTCTTAACCCATTTCCAAATTTCCGTTTTCTTGGTGGACGCAAGTTCGACTCATGCAGGGAATCAGATATATTCAAAGTCGTTCTTTGAATGCTTTGTTGATGACTTGCCTAAAATGATTTAGGTCGACATAAATTAATTTAAAAAATACAATGGTATACTTTTTGAATATTGTAATTTTAAAACTAGAGAGTCACATATATATTGGGCATACACAATAAAAAGCAAGTTTTCTATTTACATGTAGCAAGGCAATAATCTAAGGTCAAATCTGGATGTTAATTTATTGATATTTTAATACGACCACAATGTGTAAACTTCTTATAGCTTTTCTATCAGCTGCCGGGACATGCATGCCTTCATAAAATCATATAAAATGATAAGACTGAATGGAACAGTGATTTCATAACCCTTTTCATGAAAAAGACCCCTAGTCTGAGATTTAATTGAAGTAATTCAGTATACCCATAACATTTTGAGATAACTTTCGTCTGTCGTCCTATTCAGAAATCCGTTTCTTATAATAGTAAAACCAGTGTACAGAAACCCAGAAATCACGTGATGTCCTCTAATCTCCAAGACAGTGAGGTACAAAATTGCGCTTTTTTCATCATTTTAACTTATTTAAAAATTCCATAGACTTTTTAAAAAACATTTTTTTTCTTAGAAACTAGCGATACACCAATCGTTGCATTCAAATTGCATATTTATATTTCAATGAGCAAATTAAAATATTCTATCATTGACACAGTATTCTAAAAGTCTTATTTCTTTCACATACGATAAATGGCATTGTAAAATGACCGTTAAACATATCTGACTGTTGAGCAGACACATCCATAATAAAAATATTAAATACACCCAGGCAAAGTTAAATAATTGTTCTATAAAGATTTGGTGTATTTTGAAATCATATACTAGAAATCTATACCCCCAACAATCGGATGGCTATAGAAAAAGTTGTCAAGAGAATTGATTTGCCATATAAGGAAATAACCGGTTTTTCTGGTCTTAAACGGGTACTGATTCGTCGACACTATTGATTTCCCAGAGAGGGAACTCTTTCTCGTGCAGTACATTTAAATCTACTGGACATTTCAGGAGAAGGCCGGGTCCAGAGCTGACCGCTCCTAACTACTGGTGAAACAAGGTGAGGCCGATACAGTATCATTTTTTGCAACAATTTTGAATTAGTATATATTATGCTGAATTTATCTGCGGTTACTTATCTGTATAGTTTGCGTTAAATGATTTTTTCACGAAAACAGTAGACTTAGCAACTCTTCCCATTCATACTATCTGACTACTTTACGGTGAATGACCTGTTAATATTTTAATCAATCAAGCTTTGGATTATCAGCGATTTGATGTGGGATTTCTTTTTTCATACAAATTCTTCGTGAATTTTGTACTAAGCATTCGTAGAACTTGCAATTTTGTATTATTTCTATGTACAAATATTAGTCTTTATTGCAAAAACAAATAGGCGCTTCATTTGAGATGAGTAAATTTTATGAAAAATAATAATTAAGGTATTGAGAAATATGTTTCGGAGCATGGAACTGAACTCGGTACCTACCTCTATTTCAACCCTTTCCAAATCATATCCACATACAAGTTAAAAAAAAAAGTTTTTAAACATATAGGGTTGAAAACTACACTACGGCTTTGCTATGTTGGAAAGATCAAAAAGAAAATCTTTGCTCGACCAAAACGGTGATAAATTTTGAAATCTCCTTGGTAATTTTTATAACGCCATTTCATATCTTGAAAGCGTGGATCCACTAGAGGTTCTGTGATGCATGTCGTCACGCTATACTATAATTTGACATTAATGTTAATGGGGTAAACTCGGTAATTGTCTGGGCTAAAGAAACCGGCCCTCGTATGACCCTAGCCATCCGGTCTCCGACAACTCAGGGTAGTAGATATAGCCCGACAATTCTCTGGTATAAACGGACGGGAAAAGTGAATTTTACGATATATTCATTTTATTTGTCAGGGTTAATTGACCACTGTCGTAAATTGTTATGTGTATTCAATAGAATTCCATAATGGACAATTTCGAAATCCTTGAGGGAATTTCTTTCATTCAGTATCAGTGATCAGTGAAGCGGAAAATATAATTTAAATATGTATGTGGTATGCTAATTCTCCCAGTAAGAAAATCCCGCTAAGAACCTTATTAGTCTATTAAAAAGGCAAACATTTGTTTTTCAAATTTAAGCCATCACTTGCAATAATTTTAAGGCAGTTCACACCGGGTTTCTTAAACGTTATTCGTTGTTGTTTTGTCAATACTTTTGCAGCCGCATATTGTACCGACTTAAAATCAAACAACTAAACAGAACTCCCCCCCCCCCCCCTCTCTCTCCCTCTCTCTCTCTCGTTAGACTAAAGTTGGATGTCATCAAACTGGTGCTGACAGATGTATTTAAGAAATTCTGATATTTTCTTATATTTATTCCTACTGATTGTCTTGCTTCAAAGATACCATAATAAACCATGTATATTAAATGACAATAAATTTCATCTGCTTTGAACTAATAGACAATTAAAAAACGTGCTTTACAGCCCTTTCGATTGTGTATATATTTTCTTTTTGAATGTTTTTATAAAATATGAATGGGTGTCTGGCTGTAGAAAAAGAGAAAATCAAATCTATTATATACCGGTTAGACAAGAACATTGTAACCCAACACATTGTCAGAAGGAGCAAAACCTGTTTCAAAGCCCCGCAAACAGTCAGTGAAGTTTTGAGATGATATTTATATGTTCTTTCTCCAAGAAATATTGTAGTCAATTCATCTCGGTTGAAACATTAAATGTACTTGCAAAACAATTTCTCTGAGTATATATTTTAGTATATATTAAAATGAATAGTAAAAAAAATTCAAATATAACTATGAATAAAAAATTAATATAAAGAAGGTGTGTATAATAATCATTTTAAAAAATAAAATAAGAAGTGGTTAACTTTTATATCTTATCTGTTCTGAAAAATTCCAGACCTTTTATTAATTACAGGTTGTACCCCCCCCCCCCCCCCCCACAAAAAAAAAAAAACAGAAAAGAAAAATCAGAAAAATTAGTTAGATCAGTCTGAATAGAAGAGTAGTTTTAACCACTGCAAGTAATCATTTTCTTGTTATTCGAGAGGAAAGTTCATGACCCATACTTGACTGACCCATTTTTCGCGACTGCACACTCTCTCATCATGGGTACGATATAATCTTTGTTAACAAATAATCTTTTGTGGCCGGTTCCTTTCTTGCTAACTGCATGATGCCAAGCTCATTAAAATGTAAAAGCCGGTTTGGAACTCGGGATGAATGGTTCTATAGCATGTATACACAGTCGGGAATAACCTGTGGGTGTATAGACCTTCAACGGGGCGAACTGGATATAGCTAACCGTATCTGTCTTTTTACATATCACTCAAGCAAAATGTTAGAAATTTTATATAATTTCCGTCATTTGTTTTTGGACTTTGCCTATATGTCCATTTCTCCTGGTGCTACAGTGCATCACAGGCACGAATCATCGTTTTTGAAAGTGTGTGTTGTGGAGTGGGGGGGGGGGGGGGGGGGGGGCTTAATTAATCCGAAATCTTGACAAGCACAAAAAAACCCTAATCCGCCAATCTTCAAAATCCTAAGCAGGGGGGGGGGGGGGGGGCAACTCCTTCATTTTTCAAATATTCTATATGTAAATTAAAGACACAGTAAATTAAAGAATATTGTTTGTTGCAAGAAAAAGTAGGGGGGGGGGGGCGGGCTCCCCCTCCCTCTTATGCTACGTGCCTGCCTCATAATGAGTCAGAGACAAAAGCGATATTCACGTAAGTAAAAGTATGTCATCCTTATGACCAGAGATATTCAATAAAAGGACAATCTGCTCAAATCGAAGTTTGTTTTTTTTTTTTTTACTTTTAAGTGGTAGACTATCAGATTTTGAATCGTGACGTTCTGATTCTTACACAAATCTTCTTGATCGATCTTCTCGGGCATCTATATTATTCAGAAGGTAAATGTGAGATCAATCTAACGAACTCCACTTCGTTTTGAAACGTTTACCACAGCTACGTAGTGCGGATCGAGAGCAAATGGGATCTTATTGAGTGGGTTTATACAAAGATCGAGTTAATTTCTTTACAATATTAGCTGTATTTCAAATTATCTGAGTTTTCCCGTCAGCTCATCCAGAACTTTAAAAACTTGTTGTCAGACTTTTAAAAAATCTGTGGTCACCCCCCCCCCCCCGGAAAAAAAAATCAATTTTTCACTCTACTTTGGTTGTGAACTTTAAAAAAAAAAAAATATCAGTGGCATAGATAGGATTTTTTTTAGTGTATTCAAAATCGGCAGGGAGTGCAGGGGGCGAAGCCCCCGGAAGCTCCTGGATTTTAGGTTTTAACTTTTGGATTTTCAGGTTTTTGGATGATGAGATATTGTCTCAAAATGATACAAATTTACATACTGTATGTGTGAGGGAAATGTTGAATATTAATGAAAGAATACGTATATGAAACATGGATGCCCCAGCGGAAACCAACTGCATATGACTTTTAATATAAGGCGTATTGAAACAGCTCTAATTTTCAAAAACAAAATATACGATCCTTAGATGACACACTTTTGATCAAGTTTATTATTGTGACTTTGTTAAAATTTGAATCTTCATCCGCCGACTTTAAATTAAGTATAGACAATACAATTACGGACAAACAGGCAGGCATACACTCAAAATTTATTGTGTTTCCAGATTTAAGTATGAATATATAAGCTGAAAAAGAGTTAAAAGTTGTTAATCTCAGTTAAATAATTTTATTGTAGATCATTCTTTTAGCAAATAACTTAAATATGGGTACTTAAATATGCATATTATTCCGTGGAGCCTATGAGGCAATTCGATGTGTTTACGTACAAACAATAAGAAAGTCTTAAGACCTATGATTTGCAAAATTCGGTGTATTCATTTGCGTTTTTGCGTAAAGGGCGCTACGCCACTGAATATATAGAGAGTTTATCTTGAATGGAATGAATTAGTTACATATTGCTCAATTGTCAATGCTTCTTAGCTTCTCAATCAGATTTGTAACTGTAATTGTAAATGAATTGATACTTCAGATCTTAAAAAGGTGAAGTAAATGTACAGTGGTTTACCAATCTAATAAAAATTAGATCTTTGATAAACTCCAAAGATCTAATTTAGCTTGCGTGTTTTACATTTTATGGACGGATCTAGAAAGGGGTTGGAATAGAAAATTCAAACTATTAAAATCACGAAAAATCAAAAACAGCACCTTGACCTCCTCCCCCTCCCCCCTCCGCCCCCCACCCCATTCCCCTCTGCAACCCCCCCCCCCCCCCCCCCCCCCCCATGAATTTTTTTCTGGATGCGCGCATGCATTTGCTACATAAAGTAAACATGAATATTTTTTTTCTGATACATGTTTATTTCTTTCATCAGTGGGTCTACATCAGCACCATGGAAGGCGGTGCGATGATGAGGGGCCTTTTCGTTCTGTGTATGGCATGGTGGGTCGCAGAGGCTCAAGGTAAATAATATTAGCTCGGGATCGAAATTCACCCAAATTTTACCGCGATATTTAACGTAACTCAAGCTGTCTCTCATATTAAATTATCTTCTTTAATTGCTATCTTAACGTTTTGTATAGTTTTGATTACATTACATGGATGGAATATAATTTGTAGACTGTCAGCCATTGGATTCAATCTCGGGAAGTACCTTAACTGTTCAAATACCAGAAGCAGACGACCAAAGTAAGTTATCACAGATCTTGCATGATTTGTTCAGTTTAATTCTCGTCATGGTGTCGTATAAAATAGAACCATTTTAACAAGGCCTTGGACTTTCGATAGGATGCATCTATCTTTTTCTTGCGTCAAAACAAGTTAAAATGACGCTGGTTTCAAGTTAAATATACACAGATTGCGTAGTCTTAGCTCAAAAGCCAGACAAATCTTGTTGATTTCAAAGAGCCATGGCTGAGTGGCCAGCAATGAAATAGGCAGGCCTACGTCACAATGCTGTCTGACACAACTACCCAAAGTCCACGCTCCTTTTAAAGTGGTTCTTTATTGATCCACAATCCTGAATCTTCTGTGCCACTGATCAAATAATCTATTTAACAGTCATTGTCGAAACCTTTTTTTACACCTGTCAGATAGCTAGGCCTATACTGGCATGTGATCAGTTCTCACCGAGTACCATTTCTCGCCAGTGCATTGTTATGTCATTTTTTCAACACATAAAATTATATACGAAAAATGACGTAACAATGCGCTGGCGAGAAATGGTACTCAGCGAGAACTGGTCGCACGCCAGTATCCCCCTGTACATTAATAATTCTGCGACAATACTCCAGAGGAGGTCATGTAGACTATGGGAAGAACAAATCCATGTTTATCTATTTTGAAACCTAGTTGTTCTACTTGAACCCATCATGTATCAATCACAGCTTAAAAATTATTAAGTTTGTCTTGTGATAATATTGGATCACATTCAGGAAATCACTTGTTTTATTTAATATAAGAAGTGATTTCCTGAATGGGATCCAAATTAAGTGCTGTTTTAAGAGAAAAAATCAAAGCATTGTGATGATCAGACCAGTTCGAATACCAGCGCCAGATAGCTCAGATGGTAGAGCACCTGACTAGAGATTCAGGGGACCAGATTTGGATCCTGGTCTAGGTGGTCCATCATTATTTCTCCTATCCCCTTATATCAGTATTATCTGATTTTCAATTTTACTGGCATTGCCCTTAGCTCAAACATATCAAAATTAATAGACATAAATAGTATATCATAGACGAGCAGATTTAATTAATTATGGCTCCCAAATATAAAATAACCTCAGGTTTCCAACTACATGTATTGGGTTTTGAAAAAGACTGTCTATATTAACAAAATGAAAAGCATGCTATGTGTATGCATCTTGTAAACTGTTTATCAATTTTTATTTGCATACCAAAAAATTTAATAAGGTTTGCAAGATCCTCTTTGCAAAAGTGAAACAATACTCTATTAAATGTCTCTGCAATACATTCACAACATATTTTTTTTTTATCGTTTCAGCTCTTTTGAGTAACAATCCAGATTTCTACAGAAAGCAGATTAGAATTGGTGGGTCTTACAACTTTGGAGTAAACTTACAATTATCCCAAGGGACCGCAGCTTTCAACCCTAATACCTACTTTGCATTTTCAAATGCACCAAATTCCAACACAGGAATTTATATCCGTCTCATTCAACCTGTTGATAGAGATGTATGTATACTTAACTTCAGACCTCACTATCACAAAATTCTTAAATCTTTGACGAACTTGTGAGTTATATTAGAAAAGAGAAAGACAATTATAGAATATTAATTATAAAATGTAAACTTTAGTGACATATGTGTAACTGATTGTAGGAATATAAACCAATTTATAATGTTATTTTTGCAGGGGAATGCTTTTAATGTGCAGCAAGTGGGTAATAGTGAAACATTTTCCCTTACTTGTAACACAAATACAGGAACATCAGTGAGTTGACTGCTTTTGAATTTTGATTTGTTTTTAGAGCTGCCCTATCATCAAACACTAGTTACACTCCATATGTATTTGGACTTGTTTGTAAAATACTTTTCACTGTGAGTGAAACTTGGGTATAGTACCTGTGAATTAAGTATATTAATTATATACTACTTGTTTGAAAGTACACCATTTCTGATAATCACAGTTCATTAAAGAAACTATATCTTCAAGTTGAATTATTTTCAAAAATGGTATAAAACATTCCGTTGATAACTATTTTAGTACTTTATTTGTTGTTCCTTCTTAGAGTGCTATACACTGTTGCTCTTCCTTTCCAGAGAACCTACTCATTGGTGGTACAATTTGTGGACCAGAATGACAACAGTCCCATTTTCCAACAAACTCCATATTCTGTTACAGTTAATGAGGTCTGTAAAAAAATACACAATCCAAATAAAAATGAATGTTATTTATACATGTATATTGTTTCTTGTGTAAAATGATTATAATATGATGGTTCATTTGATTTGAAATATTGCAAATTATTGATTTAGAATTATTATTATTGTGAACTTTAAATAGACTACATATAGTATAAAAAGTTATAAACTTTCCTCATAATGTTGTAGTTGACACCAATAGGATTGACTGTCTACCAACAAATCACTGCTACAGATGCTGACCAAAGTAACAATGGTCAGATAACATACAGCTTGCTTGCTGGAGATGGCACTATTGTAAGTAATGGTTGCTTAACACACAGAACAAAGCCACATAAGAAAATTTTTTTGCTTATACTTAATAGTTTATTTTGTTAGATTTAAAAAAAAACCAAGAAAAACAAACTGTTCTTGTACAGTTGTATGCTAGTATTAGTTTTACTTTCGCAATGCTAGACTATTTTCTGTAGAGAGGTTGTTATGTTACTAAGATGACTACGTTGTCATGCAGAATGATGGGAGCCGATTTTTTGCGATCAATCCCACAACAGGCGTGTTGACTGTGAAGGAGACTCTAGATTATGAGGGATTATCAAACCTGAACAAACTGTACTCTATTCAAGTACAAGCAACTGTAAGTCGCACCAATTTTTATTATTATATTGTTAGAATAACTTTTGTACTGTTTGCTTTAATTCACAAATAATTATATTACTGGTAATTGATTGTTTAGGAAAAATTATATTGTTCTAATGTATATTCTTAATTTAGGACAATCCAATCAACACTGCAGAAAGAAGGACAAGCAGTCAGTTTTTATCTGTGACCATTACTGACGGTGATGACTTGGGTCCAGCCTTTGAGTATTCCTCCTGTTTTAGATACAGTGGATACTGTTTCGACCCTCGCTACACCAGTAGTATCACTTCAACATCACTGGTAAATATCCATGCTTTTTCATAAAGAATATATTCAGAATTTTAGGTCACCTGAGTCACTCAGGTGACCTCTTGCAATTGGTCTTTGTCCGTCGTCGTGCGTTAACAATTTTACATTTTTAACTTCTTCTTAAAAACTACAAGGCCAATTGTTACCATTTTTGGTGTAAAGCATCTCTCTGGTAAGAGGAATCTAAATTGTGAAATTCTTGGCTCTACCTCCCCCAGGGAGCCACAGGCGGGGCAAAATATGCAAAAAAAGCCAAATTTTCAAAAATCTTCTTCTCTACTCCCACACATGTGGGAAAAAAACAATGCATGGATATGATGTCCATGAAGCCCTCTACCAAAATTGTGAAATTCATGGCCCCTGGGTCAGGGGTTCAGGCTTTAGGGTGGGGCCACTTTGGCCATATAGTGAAAATGTATTAAATCTTAGAAAATCTTCTTCTCTACTCCCATATATATTTGAATAAAACTGAGTGCATGGTTATGATGTCCACGGATTCCTCTACCTAAATTATGAAATTCATGACCCCTGGGACAGGGCTTTAGGCCCTAGGGCGGGGCCAATTTAGCCATATAGTGATAGTGTATTAAATCTTAGAAAATCTTCTTCTTTACTCCAACACATGTGGGGAAAAAACTGAATGCATGATTATGATGTCCACAAACTCCTCTACCTAACTTGTGAAATTCATGGCCCCTGGGTCAGGGGTTCAGGTCGTAGGGGTGGGGGGGGGGGGGGGCAATATGGCCATATAGTGTTAATGCACATAATGTTTAAAAATCTTCTTCTCTACAGACACAGAACACGGAATAAAAACTAACTGCATATTTAGAAAAAAAATTATCCTGTCATCTTTAATAATATTCCTTGTCACCAGCATGTATGGCAAGGGTTATGGCTATGAAGGGGGGGGGGGGGGGGGGTATGTATTTGTCTTATTTTATTCTGCTCAGGAATTTCAATGAAAGAAATGAGTCAATTCACATGTTTAAAAAGAAAAATAATGTAGCTGTCCATCAAAGTTATCGATATGATATTGTGAAAGCATTTGAAAGGAGTTCAGAGAAGAGGATTATAACAGTTAATGGAGTTATCTTCCCTTGCTTCTTCAAAATGGAGTTATCCTCCTTCGCTTGTTTATATTTAGTAATTAATCATTAAATATAATGTAATTAATAAGTTGTATGATCAAAATAGTTATGCAAGTCTTTTTATCATTTGAAATGAAAACAGTTTTTAAATTTCTTAAAATAAACAAGTAGAGTTGTTAATAGTAAAGTAATAAGTAGTATACTAGCCACCTTGTTTTAGTTTATCTATGAAAACATATAAACATAAAACCTATTTTGAAAGTTAACACACCTGGGAAAAAAATACTATACATGGAAGCTGTATAACTAGTAGATCATACACTCTGATATGAGCGATAGGTCTTGCGCTAAACTATAGGATTGAGAGTCCATTCCTAAAGAATTCAGGTAGGGAGGAAACTCAATGAAATGCATTTATGAGACTCCTCCACAATTTTGTGTATGGGCTATGGTACTCAGGTGACTGTTAAAGCCTGTAGGCCTCTTGTTTTTGATAATTGCAAAAACCTGAATGTTTACATGGAATTGTGATATTTAATTTTGTTTTGTACAGAACACCCAGCTGGTTGTCTTCCCATATCCACCTCAGACTCCATTTAATCAGCCAGTCACAGTGCAAGCTAAGGACAAAGACACACTTAATGCTCCTATTGTCTTTGATATTGAAACAAGTAAATATCTTTACTTTGAAATTTCATTCCAACCACTGTGAACTAAAGTGAATACACATGTACTACGAAAGTTTCTCTCTTTGAAGAATTTTTGTTTTGTGAACTTTTTTATTTCCACAACTACCGAATGCTAAATCATTGTTTTTCCTCACATTTTTATCTAGCCGTACCCAGTGGATATGCATCCTTTTTTTCTGTGCAAACTCAACAGCAAACAGGGTCCAACTTCTACTCAGCTTTTATTACTCAGACACAGCGCATCAACAGAGCCAGTGTAGGAGGACAACTGCAGCTTATCTTAAGGGTAAGACAAATCAAGAGTTATAGCTGGCCATATGTATATATATACACATATATGTATATGTATATTTCCATGCATTATACACTAAATTAAATACTCTGAGATTTTTATGGAGGTAAAGATTCTTTGAGTTATTGACCTCATTTCTATTTGACAAGGCATCAGAGGAAACTGGACACAAACGAAGTACTCGTGCTACCATAGATGTCACTGTCAGTGGAACTAATGACTTTGATCCAGTTGTTACAAGCTCCAGTGGAAACTTTATTGGAACTATAAGTGAGGATGCCGATGCTGGGACACCATTAAGAACTCAAGGCAGTACTGATGCTATCCAACTTGTTGTCACTGATCAGGATGTGGTAGGGTATTTTTGGTTTACTCTAAAAATTTCTTTATATGATTCTTCCAAATATGAGGACAATCTGTACATTAATTGAATTCAAGAATACTAAAATTAGATTACTATCATATTTGTACATTGTGATGGAATACACGTTTTGTAAATACTGCAGTTCCTATTTCAAGATGGTTTTTTTTTTTAGTTGCCTGGAGATCCTGACCCCACCTATTTCTTTGTGCCTGACACTAATCTATTTACTGTAAACAGTAAGGGGTTCATTTCCTTGGTCAGTGCTGGTTCCCTGGATTTTGAGACCAATCCACAGTTTACATTTACGGTAATTTTTGAATTGAGTAATTCGATAATTAACTACATGTACATTCATGTACAAAGTCACTGCATCTATTTTAAAAGTAAAGTATTCGAATAAGCGTTGAATGGAAATCAATGAAAAGGTTAAGTTGATATATGTAATAAAATAGACTTTGATAGTATCTCAGAGAAGTTTTATTATTTTCTGTAATAAGAACTTAGATTTTATCTTCTTTCAGGTCCTTGTTAGAGAGGCAAATACTGTAGAGAGACGTAGCACAACAGCCACAATGACGGTCAATGTTATAAATGCCAATGATAATGTTCCAGTGTTCCCTGCTGCTGCATATCAAGCTTCCGTCACTGCTGGAGGTTACACACCCAGTAACGGAGTCACAGTGGCCACAGTAATGATTTTTCTTATTTAGCTTAATTGATTTCAATGAACAACTGATTTTAGGGATTCAATTTTTTAACTTTTCTCCTTTGCCTTTATTTAGGTGCAGGCGACAGATGCAGACACTGGGATATTTGGACAGGTGTCATATTCTATTACCGCCGTCAGTAACTCTAAGAATGCAAATGATAATGCCATCAGTAAGTTTCGTATCAGCGGTTCCCTGGGTGTTGTGGAATGTATTGGAAGCATCTCCGGAGATGAACAGTACACAATCACTGTGAGAGCTGCAGATGGGGGTACAGGACTTGACCAGAGGTAATTACAAGGAACATTTGTTTGTACTAGATTTAGACATCAAACACAAAATTTTTAGCTGCTTTCCACATTTTCATGTTGTGCAATACTAGTGTACATTTGTATTTGAACCTTTAATTTAGAACAAAATGTATTTTTGTACAGATTTGCTACAACAGTGATTGTGGTTGATGTTACTGGCACAGCTGTAAACCAGGGTCCATCCTTTACAGCTGGGACTTATAACATCCTAGTCAGTGAAGGAATTCCCGTTGGAAGCTCCGTGTTTGCTTCACCTGTAAGTCATTACCTTTTTCAGCAATGTGGATTCAGTGTACAGTAAAATATAAATTTAATGTCTATCAACATTAAATTATGATATTGAATGTGCTATAACCATTCTTTCCAGGCCTCTGATCCAGAAAGAGACACTTTACAATACTCTATGCAAGACATCACCTCCAACAATATTGTGATTTCAAACTTTGTTATGAATACCTCAACGTATGTATTTTATTTAACCACTGAAGTTTTATATAATATAAAGCTTTACATCATCTTGTAAATTATTTTAAAGTTTATAAATTTGTTGTTGCATTGTATTGTTTTTCAGAGGGTTATTAACTACAAGAAATACTCTAGATAGAGAGGTTCGCCCCAATTATGTCCTTATTCTGTTTGCAAGGGAAACATCAACTAGCAGGGTGTGTTTTTCATTTATTTTTAAAAAGGATGTATTCATATAGTTTCAAATTATAATTATCTACTGGCAAAGATGTATATTTGCATCCCTTCATTCTTAGCATTTTTGTTTTTTAAATTGTTACCTTTTACTGAAGGATTTATAACAGTTAAGATCTGAAACATATGAAATACATGTACATTTTCAGAGTGCCACAGCCACCCTCTCCATTTCCATTACTGATATCAATGACAACAACCCACGGTTCCTGAACAATCAGCTGTATACATTTAGTGTACAAGAGGGTCAAAATAGCCAAGTAGCTATTGGAACAGTCACTGTAAGTTAACATTATTTAAATGAACCGATATGATCCAGCAATTGCCAAACATTTTTTTATTAATGTTTTTACTTTTTGAATTACATGTACCGGAAGTATTACTGTTATAAAAACAAATAAAAAGGCTTAGCAAATACTTGTATTGATGCAAAGTTAACTTGATATTATAGGCTGTAGATAATGATGCAACAGGGACACCAAATTCTGCAATTTCCTACTCTATTCAGCCCTTGCCACCAAACACATTTCAGAACCAGTAAGTGCATGTGCATTGTATTAATATGAAATATTTCTCATGACAGGCTCTGACTGCAAACATATTTATTAATTTATTGTTTGAATTCTTTAAATTCCAATACATGTAATATTAATTTTCCTTACCAAGTATTTTGAAATGTGTTTGTAGGTTTTCGATCAACAGTAACACAGGGGCAATAAGTACGGTTCAGACCTTGGATTACGAGACACAGAGGGTGCACTACTTCCTGGTACTGGCTCGGGACAATGCAGTGGACAGTAGGACAGGCACTGCCACGGTGACCGTCAGTGTCCAGGATGTACAGGACAGTGTGCCCATATTCACTGAAACAAGTTACGCTGTGTCTGTTCCAGAGAACAACGTTGTCAGCCAGAGCATTCTACAAGTTGTGGTATGACAACTTCATTGAAGGCTTATATCATTGAATACTTAATAATTTGTTAAAATTGTTTAGAAATGGATGTATTTCTAGAAAATCACCAAGAACAAAGAGGTTAATTACATGTATCTCTTTGAAAATAATATTATTGTGATTGTTCTTGTAGGTCTCAGTTTACTAACTTTGAATCATTTCATCACTTATATAAAAGCTTTTGTTGTGAAACCTTGAAACTTGTTTATAGGCTGCTGATGCGGATGCTGTTCCAAATATCAATTATGTCATTATAAGTGGCAACACCCAGGGTTCCGATGGATTCGCATTCACTGTGGATGGTTCTGGCCGAATTTTCTCCAAGAATTCATTGGATTTTGAAACAAAGCAGTTTTACCAATTCCTTGTGACCACCACAGACGGTCTGAATACAGGAATTACTAGTGCCACTGCAACCATCCAAGTCACAGTGTTGGTTAGTACCGTAGTACCGTAATCATTATATTGCTGGTAAACTTGTAGAATTTAATTACAGGGGTAACTGGATTCAGCCTTATTGCAATATTTGCTGTGAATGCAAAATACTATGCATGCATGTCTATTTATTTTGATGAAACATTATTCTAGAGCATTTACATTTGTGGTTTTTTTTTTATAGGACAGAAATGACTTCCGTCCACAGATTACTGTTTCACCAAGCACATCAATAAGTGTCCCAGAAACTGCCACCATCAACACTGAAATGGCCAATTTTGGTGCCACCGACAATGATACTCCAGTAAGTGCAATAGCATGAAATAAGATACAAAGAAGGTGTAGACAAAAGATTTAGATGTATTCATATTCTCACCATACATTTCTGGAAATGGTCAAAGTATACTTGTAGATCTGTCAATTTTACTTTCATGTACATGTACACTGCTTTTATTCTAATAGAACACAGATAACAGTAGAGTGGACTTTGCTATTGCTGGTGTAAACCCAAGCACAGGGAATGAATTGTTTTACATCAATCCTTTTAATGGTGTGCTTTACCTCCAAAATCTCTTCACCACTGATGTCAATAGACCACCCTCTTACCAGGTAAAAAAATAATGAAGTTGTAGTACATGTACTATTCTTGTAATTTAGGAAAGAAGCTT
Organism: Magallana nippona; assembly: GCA_033439105.1. Classification (NCBI taxonomy): domain Eukaryota; kingdom Metazoa; phylum Mollusca; class Bivalvia; order Ostreida; family Ostreidae; genus Magallana; species Magallana nippona. The sequence continues at coordinate 9,721,341 of CM065925.1, forward strand.
TATATCAAATATAATACCAGTAAGTTACTGGGTCCTACAATGTAATACACTATTTTGTTTTCCTCTAGGTGACGGTAACTGCTACAGACAGAGGCACACCCCAGCAGAGCGACTCTGCTACCATCACCATCAACATAGTCCGTAATACACAGAGCCCAGTATTCACCAACTCTGGGCAGTATGCTACAACTATTGATCAGAACCTGAACATCGGGACCAGTGTCTTCACAGTCACTGCCACAGATGGAGATACTGTGGTATGTACAGTATAGTCACAGACCACATTCATACCTATCAGCTCTTGTCTTTTTGATGCAGTATTACCTGACACAGTTATACAATAATGAATGTATTTATTTGACAGACACCATACAATGTAATCACCTACACAGCCATTGGAGATGGTATTGCCCCTTCATACTTCTCCATAGATTCCAACAGTGGACTTATTACTGTGAGAGATACCCTTACAAAGGACAATTCAGCAACTTACACTGTAAGAAATATTTTCACTTTCTTCTGTCAAAAATAAATCGCAATTTCATTTATGTCATACCATAAACAGTTTGTAATGCTTGACATAATTTATTGCAAATAAACATTTTGATATTGTAATATGATGCCAGGAAAAATCTTTTTAGAGTGAAACACATACAGAATAGGTATATTCACCACTCTTGTTCTTGAAATTAGTTTTGTCTTTTTGTTTTGCTAACTTTCCAATAGTCATTACAACAAAACTCAGCTGTTTATATACATGTATGTTTGCAAACTTTGATGACACCCTTATTTGTGTTTAGTTTCGAGTGAGAGCTACTGACGGTGGAGGACTGACCTCAGATGCCACTGTATTTATCTCCATCAACAGAAATATATTCAGCCCAGAGTGGTTACAGACCTCTTACGTTCAGTCCATTGCTGAGAACTTTGCTCTTGGACAAACCATTGTTAATCTCCAGGCACGGGATCAAGATGCTCTGGTATGTACCAAACATTTCTAGCCTAAAAGACCATCATATGTAATGCAACAAAAAGAGCAATAACTTGGTATTTGCCCAATTTCCCTTATGTGCTGTAAACTGTTAAAATTTAAAAAAAATAAATATTCAATATATACAGTGAAATATATACAGCTTTCAGTTAAACATTTAATCTTTTCTTTTCAGTCCCCTTACAACCTGTTGTCCTACTCTATTGTTGGAGACAGCCAGGCTTTACAGTATTTCCAAGTTTCCAGTTCAGGAGCAGTTTCTCTTCGTCAATCTCCTACCCAGACAGGCCAGTCCCAATTCACAGTAAGTGCATGCACCAGCTCTGAATACAGCAAGAAAGGAAGCAATAACAATCCTTCACAGCACATGGATTATCTGTATGATGTCAGATTTACTAGCTTTTTTTGTTTTCATGTATTATAAACAATGTGTATTGTTTTCTTTAAGTTGTAGAACATGTAAAAGAAATGAACAAATTGCAATTTTTCTTTTTCTGCTGTACAGATAAGGATAAGTTTAAGTGACCAGGGCCAGCCCCCTCGGTCAAATGCTAACCAGGCTGTGGTGAATGTGACCATCATCAGAAATCAACAAGCCCCCATCTTCTTCAGTTCTGAGTACCGAGTCACCATCCAAGAGACCGCTTCTATTGGATCTAGTGTACAGACAGTTTCAGCCTCTGATGCAGACACCAACGTAAGCCTTTGATTTTGGAAAACAAATCAGTGTGATCATGAATCTATGACTATCTTGAGAGGAAGAACCAACATGTGTACATTTATTTGTATTTTATTTTCAGTCTCAGTTTAATCAGATTTCGTACAATATCATTGGGGACGACACAGCTCCCAACTTTTTCCAAATCAGCTCAAGTACCAGTTCAGGGACAGGCTATTCTGCCTTAATCACAGTCAGAGCCAGTTTACAGTCAGAACCAACAGACTTCTACAGGGTGAGGAGGATTTGAAACATTGAATATTTGAATAGTAGAAGTTCTATGTACATTGCAGTGTACATATAAAAAAAAAACACCTTTTTTTAGCATTTTAACATCAATTCAACAACAAACAAACAAAATGTAGAAATGTGCTATAAATGATTCATCTTCTGAAATGATTTTTTTCCCACCATAGATAAGAGTTGTGGCCTTTGACAATGGGTCACCTAGCAGGTCGGCCACTGCCATTGTTTACGTTACAGTGCGCAGAAACTTCTTTGCCCCTACCTGGACACAGCCCAGTTTTACAGGAAATGTCCTGGAAACCCAGCCTCTGGGTGTGAGCATTCTGCAGGTTACCGCCACAGATGCAGATTCACAGGTAATTTTATTTACAAATTTCATTGCATATCAATAATCAAAGTTGAATTCAATTTGGTTAATGAGTTGATGATCTAAGTACGGTATATGTATATGTTCTCTACATTTTAGCCCCCAAACAACCAGGTGGTCTATTCCTTGAACTCCACTAGCACTTACTTCCAAGTAGACTCAAATTCTGGAGCTATATCTGTCAAAGTTCCTCTGTATACTGACAACGCAAAACCCAGCCAGTACACTGTAAGTACCCCAACCATTTCACTGTTGGATTCTTTCACTAGAACTCAATGAAAAGTTGCACACGTTAGAAAGCAAGTGTTGCTGTACATCATTTTTGACATTGAATATTTAGTTCAACTAGAAGACTGTTATATATTTACAGGTGTATGTGAGGGCCATAGATCAGGGAATACCTGCCTTGACATCTACAACCCTGGTTCCTGTGTTCATCAGTGTTTTCCGCAACAACAATCCTCCCCGTTTTGTCAATACCCCATATTCAACCACCATTTCTAGAGATGCTTCACCAAACTCCAATGTCTACCAAGTTTCTGCTGTGGACAACGATAATGTAATTCAAACATTTTATTCCGAATTTTTCAATCAAGTATATGTGTAATTGAAACTGTTTTTTTTTAAAAATTGCATTATTTATGTTTATCTTAATGTTTATTGCAGCAATTTGGAAGTATCAACTATGCCCTGGAGGGAGTTGATTCGGCTAGTAATTTCTTCACCATTGATTCAAGCACTGGGCAGATTCGACTGACTTCCAGCTTGTCCTCTGATATAAATACTGTTTACAGGGTAAGATATAGTAAATGTACGTTAATAATTTATTTCATTTCTGTGGTTATATATGTATAAATGTGCTCTTGCCTTATACCAACTTCTTGTGTTTCAGCTTTTGGCACAAGCCTATGACAATGGATACCCGGCCCTATACGACACTACAGTGGTCACCATTAATGTCAACAGGAATCTCCAACCTCCAGTCTTTAATCAGCAAACATATAACATCACAATTCTGGAATCTCAGACACTAGGGGAGACAATCACAACAGTGGTTGCCTCAGACCCAGACTCTTTGGTTAGATTAATTTGGGAATTTCCTTTTCAAAAAAAATTCTTTGTTTGCTACATGCATAATTTGTTGATAAATGCAAAAAAAAAAATTTGGTACACAACAAGCACATTGTAGTTTTACAATTTTTTAAAGAGATATATATTCTTTTTACATAGACTGGTTCAAACAGTGTGGAATACTTAGCCACTGGATCTACCCAAGCCTTGAACTATTTCTTCTTGAATCCAAGCACTGGTCAAATCTCAGTCAGAAGACCACTCACAGAGGACACCAATTCTTTCTCCAACACTCAGTATCAGGTAAAATGCACAACTCTAAATGCGTCTAAGTGTGATTTATGCAATTGAAATTCCAGATATTTTTATTTGTCCTGTATGATACAACTGAAATAAATGTACATGTAGATTTGATTACATGAAGTTGACCATGACAATGTTTTATGTGAATAGATGACAGTGATTGCCAGGGACAATGGTACTCCCAGATTACAGACACAGAACCCCATCACAGTGACTATATTTGTCATCAGGAACCAGTTCAGTCCAGTCTTTCAGAATCTTCCCTATGAACGTAACATGCAACAGACCGTAGCATCAGGAACAAGTGTTTTCCGAGTGACGGCCACTGATGCTGACACCAGGGTACACAATCACCTTCCTTTGCTTTCAACAAAATTGCAAACTACACAGTTCATGTATATGAAAGAAAAATTACACAACTGTTTTCTCTTTCAGTCTCCATACAACCAGGTGACCTACAGTATTGTGTCCCAGAGCAACAATGTCAACTTGTTCAGCATCCAACAAGATGGAGTCATCAGGATAACCAACACTGTGACCTCAAGCTCAGATGCTCAGTACACTGTGAGTCAATTTAACAACCATGTCATGGTTGTCATATCTAGCCTGTTTAAAACTTGAATTTAAAATTGAGGGATAAAGCTTAAAGGTATATTGAATAAAAAGAATTAATGAAGAGGACTCAAAATGTATCAACTTTTAGCACATGTTTGATTTGACAGAGAAACTGCATTGAACAATTACATGTACATACAATGTATATAACAATGTATATATGGAAGAAGGAGTAACTGTAAAGATTCTGCCTTCACTCTTAGATCTTGGTAATGGCAGCAGATGGAGGAGCACCTGCCCGCATTGCTTATGCCACAGTTGTTTTGACAGTGGACAGAAATCTGAACACTCCATTCTGGATCACCCCCGGATCAGGTGTCAACTACCAGACCACCACTCAGGTTTTGGAGACCCAGAGCTTCGGCAGCACCATCTACCAGCTCTCTGCTTCTGATCAGGATTTTGCAGTAAGGCCAAACTTTATTGTTTTGATATTTAGTCATGAATTCCGAACATTCATTATGGAGTTGCATTGTCAAATTTGTATCCAGCTCATTCCAAGAAATTCTGTTTTTGTTAATACATGTATAGAAAGTTGAAATGATTTTTGGATTGAAAATTGAAATGTTTATTTAATCAAAGGCTCCCTACAACACACTTGTATACACTCTTGTTGGAGTTGATCCCGGGCCATTATACTTCCAAGTAGGAGTGAATGATGGTAGAATTACTCTAAGGTCATCTCTCTATCAAGACACTGTCAATGACCAGTACAGGGTAAGTACACAACACTCCTCCCCTTAAATAAATCATTTTATCAGTTATGAAATTGTGTTTCAATTTTGATAGCACACAAAATATATATATAGTAAAATATTTTTGATACCCAAGTCAAAAAGTTGAATGTTTTTTAAAACGTTCATGTTTTCTTGGGTGAATTTTAGATACCACATTTGTAGATGCAATTGTATAAACATTTTGGTGAAAAATAAATTGAAATATGTGCATCATCTGATTTTGACAGCTGATTGTGAGACTGAGTGACGGAGCAGGGCGTGTGGCTGCACAGAGTGCCACAGTCACAATCAATGTAATCCGCAATCAGAACACCCCGTACTTCATCAATGAGCCGTACAGTCGCCTGATCCAGGAGAACCTGCCCACAGGAACCTCCATCTATCAAGTCACCGCCCGCGATAACGATTCACCTGTTAGTTTTTTTTCTTCTATATATTCCTTTTTTCTGTAAACATTAGATAAAAAAAAATTACCGGTTGTCATTTATATTGTAATTCAAGACTTTTTTCTTACAATTAGATAACAAAATAACCATATATTATTAATTTCTTCGTGTTTTCTCTAAATAAAAAATTGTAATTCATGAAATTCTAATTTCTTTTCAGAACACTTTTGAACAAGTTCGATACGAAGTTATTGGTGATGGAACTGCCCCAGTGTACTTTTCTGTGAACTCCATCACAGGAACAATAACCACTCGACAGTCCCTGTCCAGCCAGTCCGCAGCTATTTATTATGTACGCAAACTCATTTCTTTGTGGATCAAAGATCTAAAGACAAGTAAAAAAAAAATTAAATAATTTGATAATTTTTCACTTTCGTTTATTTACAGTTGCGTGTTCGTGCATATGACAATGGAATCCCCAGCAAGAGTAACACCAGTCTGGTGGAAATCACCATCAATCGTAACCTGAACGCCCCAATATTTGTTCAGACCCAGCTCTCTGCCAATCTCCCAGACAACAATGCCCTTGGACAGACTCTGATCACAGTCACCGCCAATGATGCAGACACAGCTGTAGGTTTATTAATAAACTGTTTCAAATATAAACAGAACATTGAATATCATTTTCTAATTAAGGTTTACATTTAACTTGTACAAATACCTATATGATTTTAAAAGGATAATGATTAGTTTTTTAGAATTAAGGGAAACTTCATGGAAATAAACTTAGAATTTAAATGTTTTAATTTTTAGTCTCCGTACAATGATGTACGCTACACCCTGAAAGGAAATGCAGTTGCTCAGGAGTTCTTCTATGTTGACTCTGTGACTGGTGCAGTTTCCTTGAGGAAGGCCCTGTCTTTTGATAATCAGCAAACTCAGTTCTACCAGGTGAGTCACCATCAGCTGTTTTATTTTCTATTTTGTGTTAGAAATTTGTAACTTAATGGGAGCAGTTTTAATCTGCAAGACTTTAATTTTCTTGAATGTGTTTTTGAATAGTTGACCATTGGAGCTTATGACTTGGGAACCCCCAGTCTGTCAGCAAACGTTGATGCCACAGTGACAATCAGTGTGGTGAGGAACCTGCAGACCCCATACTTCCTCCAGTCCAACTACGTGACCACCATTCAGGAGAACCAGGTGACTGGTACCTCCATCCTTCAAGTGTCTGCACGGGATGATGACACCACAGTAAGTTCTCGGTTCTTATAGAGAAATTCATCTATAAGATATTTGTAGCAAGACAGAAAGTATGTTCATGCATTTTTTACTTCTTCCAGTCTCCATTCAATGTGGTGACAATGAGGGCCATTGGAGATGACAGTGGACCAACCTACTTTAACTTCAATGCCAACACTGGAGTCATTACTGTCCGTCAGGACTTGAGACTGGACACAGCCACACTATACAGGGTATGTCATCTGTAGTTGGATGTATCTGTTTACCAACTAGTAATGGATGTGTCCTTGATCCATACCTATGTGCTCTTTATCTCTTCTTTATTTTGAAATAAACCTTTGGAAAATCTCGTCATATTTACATGTACTTGAATAGATCATGTTTATACTAATATGAAAGAAATTGTTGAATGTTTTCAATTGGTTTGTTCCAATTGGTCAGTTGAGAATTGAGGCCAGAGACGGTGGCATTCCAGCATTGAGTGCAACAGTACTGGCAGACATCAATGTCAGGAGGAATCTATTCTCACCAGCCTTCTTGAATCTGAGCTATGAAGTAACTATCCCAGAAACCACAAATGTTGGAAGTTCCCTTGTGCAAGTGCGAGCCACTGACCAGGATGTCAGAGCTCCCCATAATGTGACTGTGTTTAATGTGGCCACAGACTCTGGTAACCAGTTTGCGAGCCAATATTTTGACATTGATCGCAACACTGGATTTGTTTTCCTCAGACAGTCCTTACTGAATGACAACACAAACACAAATCGCTTTACAGTAAGTAACTTTTTCTTGATGTTTTTAAGTGGGTTCTATTAGTATTATGTTAGAATGTCTCTAAAATTTAGTTATTTTTTTTTATAAATAATCTGCAGCGATTATAATCTGTGTGAATTTTATCTCCAGCTGAGTATTGTGGTGTCCGATACAGGAGTACCATCCCTGACAAGCACACAGAGAGCCTCAGTCATCATCAATGTGGTCCGTAACCAGTTCCCACCCAACTTTATCAACCTTCCCTACGCCACAACCATCAACAGGACCGTCCTGCAGGGTACAACTGTGTATATAGTGTCAGCTGTCGATCAGGACACACAGGTGTGGATAAATTGAGAATTAATAATATGCAACAAGGAATAAGTTACTAGAATATTGTTAGGAATGAAACAATTTGTTTATGTGTTGACATGTTGTATTTCAGGCCCCGTTCAACACAGTGGAGTATGACATCATTGGAGATGACAACAGTGTGGTGTTTTTCAACATTGACAGGAACACAGGATTGATCAGACTAACACAGTCACTTTTCAGTGAATCCCAAACCCTGTACAATGTTAGTTTTTTCCCCCACAGAACAAAACAGACCAATTCAAAGTCTGTTTAGATAATTTGAAGGTTGTTAAACCAATATTCTGTTGCCAAATTCAAATGGTTTTGTTTTAAAAGCAAATTTTGCTGACATAACAATTTCTGTTCAGTTTAATATTTAAACCAAAAAAACTTTCCAAAAAATATGAAATATAAAAAAAAAATGCTGTGATATGTTTTTCCATTCATAATTTGATAAAATGTGATGTTGGCAGGTTCGAGTGAGAGCAATGGATGGTGGTAACCCACGCCTGTCTTCCACCACTGTGGTAGCGGTCACTGTCAGGAGGAACTTGGCAGCCCCGGTGTTCAGACAGGCCCGCTACGATACAACCATTCCCGAGACTCAGGCCCCTGGCTCACTCATCCTTACAATTCAAGCTGATGACAGTGATATCAGTGTAAGCATTTCAATTTGTTTATTTGTTTTCAGTCATATAACACAGGAGATTTCAGAACTGTTTGAAGTTATATTTCAGTAGGTCTTTTTACCTTTTCTTACATGTATTGATAATCACAAAGAATTGCCTCTGAATATAAATTGACAAGATCTGTGAATCTTGTGTATACATGTAGATCTACATACAATGTTTATTATGAGTCTTATTGACTTGAGCCTTTATCACTCCCTTAGGGAGCATAGGCTATGGAATTAGTCTAATTACTGACTTGTATATTTTGCAGGCTCCACACAACACATTCAACTACTACTTCTCTGGAGTGAACACTCAGTCGGACAGGTTTTGGTTGGATCCCAGCACTGGACAGATCTACGTCAGGAGAATCCTCTCTGGAGAAACTCAGAATACATTCACAGTCAGTTGATACCTTATTAATGATCAAATGCTATTTTATTGTGTATTTGATTGAATACAAATGCCTATCAGAGAAGCCATTTGTGTAGTAAAAGTAACACAAATTTTTTTTCTTTTGAACAGTATAATGCATTTGCTCGGGATAATGGTGTTCCTCAGTTGGAGAGTGCATCCATACCTGTGACCATCAACATACGACGCAATCAGTTCCCACCCATCTTCCAGAACGAGCCTTACTCTCGGGCCATCACCTCTTCTGTTGGTAGCGGTACTTCCATCATCACAGTAACTGCCACAGATGCTGACAACTTTGTAAGTTCTCAATTTTTAAATTCATGTACGTGTGTGAGAAAGAAACTAAATTATTTCTTCTTATTTGTATTAGGCTTATCTTTGTAAATAGTTGTATTTGATTCTGTCTCTTCCAGTCGCCATTCAATGTTGTGACTTACTCAATTATTGGTGATGACCAAGCTCCTAGCTTGTTCAACATCAACCCATCTACTGGATTCATCACCATGAGCAGTAATATTAATAATGATGGCACCAGTTTCTACCAGGTAAATGTACAATATACATACCATATGTTGTTGTGACCAAACTGAATACTGGGAAATAGTGTGTACTGTGGAATCATCATTGTTCGTGGGGGACCAATGTTCGTGGCTTTCGTGGGTAACCCTTGCCGATGAGTTTACGTCCCCACGAACCTATACACAATCATTTGTTTAGTATTTAATAAATTTATCCCAATAACACTACCAATGAAATAATTTATTACATCCCCATGAATCAGGAAAATTTTGGCTTCCCAGGAACATTGACCCCCACGAATAAAACTGATTCCACAGTATATGGTTCCCTTACCAACCCTAAAATATGTGCTAACAAAAGACTCAATCAACATTACACAAAATATATAATCAGTTTTAGTTTTACCTTAAAACTTCTTTTTCCCTTCCACATATAAGAAAACAAATGTTTTCATTATAAAACAAAGTGTTCAATGTACCTGAGTAGTTTTATAAGATGCAGGAATGGCCAAGTTAATAAAGCATGTTTCCTCTTACCTTCTAATCCATTTTTGATCCAGGTGGAATAGGAAACACTATTTTGACCCGAACAAATACTAGATGTTATCTACATGTATGCAAAAGATTATACGACAGTTCGTTGTATACCCTGTGCTCTTTCTTTTAGGTGCGAGTTCTTGCCTCTGATGGTGGTTTCCCCTCCTTGACAGATACCACTGTTGTGTATGTCAATGTCACAAGGAACTTGTTTTCACCAGTCTTCCAGCCTGATAATTACAACATTGCTATCCCCGAGTCTGAGCCCCTGGGAGAGACCATTATAACTGTCACAGCCCAGGACAGTGATGCTACGGTGAGGGATCATCTCCAATTTGTACACTGTATTTTAAAAATCCCATGAAAGACATTTAATTGCAGTGCTTTTATTTTCAACTAAAATCATGATGGGAACTTGTGATTATATTTTTTGTGTTTGAAAATTTCTTTGCATTGGTCTTTTATGAAATATTATCTGCTTTATGGTTTTCTGTAATACAATGTAGTGAGTTTTGATTTCAGGCACCAAACAATGTAGTAGAATACACACTGGCTGGAAATACACAAGCTCTCAATTACTTCCGAGTGGACTCCCGATCGGGCCGGATTTCTCTGATTCGACCAGTCTCTGCTGACACAACTAGCCCAAATGCTTACACAGTAAGTTGACAAGGTCAGACTTAATTCAGATTATCACTGATGATCTTAATGTTGCATTCCATTCAACCATTCCTTACCTGTACCATTACAGCTGAGTGTTACAGGACGAGATCTGGGATCTCCATCCAGGGCTGCCACCAACACCGCCACTGTGATAGTCTCTGTGTTCAGAAACAACAATGCTCCACGGTTTATCCAGACCCCATACATCACAACCGTGGATAAGAACACAGTCGACAACAGTAACATCTTCACTGTCAGTGCAGTGGATGCTGATACCAGGGTGAGTTAACCATAACAAATACTATGCCATGTCAATCATTATTCAGTTTTCTTGAGTAACTCTGACATGAGTTTGTGTTAATTGTGATTGCTTCTATCATATTTTGATAGGCTCCATACAACACATTGACTCTGTCTGTGATTGGAGATGACAATGCTCCTTCCCTCTTCTCCCTGACCCAGAGTGGAAACAATGGTGTCATACGAGTAGTGTCCAGTCAGAACTTGGCGTCTGATACTGCCAACTCTTACAAGGTAACGTATACAGTGTATTTAGTAGTCCACGTTATATCCGAATGTTGATGCATTAACATGCAGAATGATATTGTAGATGACACATCTTCATCTATTGGATGGACTTGTATATGATGTGATTTTTTTAGTTGAGAGTTCTCGTTGCCGATGGTGGGTTCCCTTCACTGACCGCCACAGCCACTGTGGACATCACTGTCAGGAGGAACTTGTTCGCCCCTCAGTTCCAGAACACCTTCATCACGGTCACTATTGGTGAAAGCACTGTAGTAGGAAGCAATATCACCAGGGTGTTTGCCACAGACCAAGATGTAGATGTATGTATCTGATGAACTATTGAGGATACTTATAAGTGTTCAAAGTTATTTTTGAGTAAAAAAATGTGTTTCATTGACATTGATTTGTACATTATTTTCTGATTTTAGTCACCTAACAATGTATTCCGTTATGAATTGATTGGAGAGGGAGATGGTCCGTCTTACTTCTTCGTCAATCAGAATGATGGATCTGTGACTTTGATCAGGAGTGTCCTGAACACTGGAGCTAGTGGATATGTTGTAAGATACTTATTTTCAAATAAAACATAACATAACATGCACGTTTTTGTTAGTAAACTGAACAATGCAACCTAGGGGTGGTTTGTGTTTTATATTTAGATTTAAAATTGTTTCCTATTAGTTGAAAATCCGAGCCATTGACCAAGGATTCCCCCAACTATCATCAATTGCCACAGTAGAGGTGCTCATCACACGAGTAACAGAGGTTCTGAGTTTCATTTTGCCCTCTTACACCAGAATTATCTCTGAGAATACCAATGTAGCCATCAACCAAGTCACACAGGTGTCTGCACAACCAGGGGTAAGATATCAATATCACCTTATTCTCTCCAACAGAAAAATTAATAAAAAGGACTCCAGCTACATTTTAATATATTTAAATTGTACAAAAATGTATGATTATACATGTATATTTCTCAAACAGGATGTATATGCAGGAATATTTATTAGAAAGTAGTGAAGATAAATTTTTATATACATGTAGTATCATACCAACATATTATAGAGATTGTTTAAGTGTTTGTGTACCCTTTGATGTGTTTTTTGTAGCCTGACGTGTTCTATGCTTTGACTGGATTCAGTGATGGACCCG